>SRMA01001072.1:0-53294 GCA_007224835.1 Danionella cerebrum
CTTTGATTGGTCGTTTGTCTTGCAAAAAAGACAATCCAATTTGGCAGAGCCTAATTGTTCATTGGCACCACTCGTTTGGTCGGATGTGTGAGCTTGCGTCGGCGCCCATGGTTTTCAATCGTGGTGTGTTCTCGGCCGAGGCTTTGAATTGAAAATGTAGAAAAATGTGTAGAGGCCTTGATGCCAAGTTAACACGATTTTAGACAGGTTTTGACTAATCCAAATGTAACTGGTGGATCTGCGTTGTGATTTCTTTGTGATTAAAAGTGAACCAGTCGAACACTAATGGACTTCACCTCTGTTTATTCCTGACAGTAGGAAGACAATATCTCCTCTTGGTTCTCTCTCGCACCGATGGCTATTGCCAAAAGGGCAGAGGAGGCGGGAAAAAAGAAATTTAACAACATTTACCATATTTAACATATTAACAATACATAGCACACCTGACAGTAGGAAGACACAAAAAATATGAAAGAAATACGAGATCATTATATAGGTGGCTATATTGGAAAAACAAAATAAAATTAAAAAGATGTTGGAGCTCAGGAAACACCTACCTTTCGCACCGATGGCCATTGCCAAAAGGGCAGAGGAGGCGGGAAGATGGGAATTTCCCCACAACGAAAAGGGTTCGCTCTTAAAGGGGAAGGCATCCACTCCAATGAACCAATTAAACTTTAAATACAGTACTTTCTGTGTAATTCTATATTTACAGGATATATGTTTTATACCTGTTACACAAAGTCATGGAAGTCCAAAGTCAACTACCAAAGAATTCTGAGAGAGACGCAAATTGGGACAAACTCATCTCAGAAAGTCCCATGGTTTGCAATTGAACTGGGGACCTACTATGTTTTTTTGTAAATTTAGAATGTCTATTTTGTAAAATTAGAATTTGGATTTATATATATTTGTATTACCTGTATCCTGTCTTGTCTTTTGTGAATCTATTGCACTGTAGTGCTATCCATTGCGTTTCCATACTGCACCAAAATCAAATTAATAATAAAAAAAATACCTGTAATTTACTAAATTTGTTAAAAATTTGTTACTTCACACTCTCCAAGTCATTCCTCAGATACCGATTTAAAAGTTTGTGTTTCTTCCAAAGGCACAGAGTCAGCTCGATCCCGCTCAGCCCGCAGTGGCACCTCTACGCCTCACACCCCAGGTTCGACAGCGATCACCCCTGGAACTCCTCCGAGCTACTCCTGTCGTACCCCAGGAACCCCTCGAACTCCAGGAACCCCGAAATCGCTAAGTCTGCTGTCCCAGGAGAAGAAAGTGGCCATCCTTCGTACTCCTCCTAAATCTCCGGCGACTACTCCAAAACAACTGCGTGTCCTCAACCAGCCTCTGCCCGACCTCAAGAACATCAAATCCAAGATCGGCTCCATCGACAACATCAAATACCAGCCCAAGGGGGGCCAGGCAAGTCCAAGCACTCCCTACAGAAGTGATTTGCTCTTAATGGATGCTGATGGCAAACAACAGCACTTGGCCCTCTTCATCTGTCTGTCTGCCTGCCTCTGTGTTGTCTTTCAGGGGAGAGTCTGTCCCCTATGGGCTCAGCTGTGTGTCGTTTTAAGTGTGTGTTACAGTGTCTAACACCTAGCGCTCTGTCTGCATGTGCTAATACACCATGTGCATGTTAATGGCTGCTCATAAACAGCCATCTTGGAATGACTTGTTCTAGACATTTGTTCTAGACTTTCATCTCTTTCTTTTCTAGTCTTCTCTTTTTCATTTTTGCTTTTCTTTTCAATTCTTTTCTCTTCTTTTTTTCTATAAAGTCCAACATTTGAAAGAGGTGTTGCTTCTGTGACCGATGAGGCGCATCCTCATAAAATCTGTAAATCTTTTTTAGAATAATATTTATTGAAAACAATTGATGTGCACAAACATGCATGTGTGACATGCATCACTGCATACCTAACGAGTAATAACATTTACTTGAATAATCCTAAATATAATGCCTGCTAATATTGCTGCAGACATCAAAAAATCATAAAGAGGTCTTGGACTATGGCTCTCTATTTTTGCAGTATATTACTATCTTTTGTCTCGTATTTAATGTAACCTAGGCTCGAGTTTGCCTTGTTGCACTGTTTGAGGAGTTCAGCAGGGATGAAGATGAGGACAGTCCTTGTGTTTTGGTTCATCTCCTCTAGGCTGCCTGTCAAGAGCAGGGTGTTAGTTCTGTGATGCTCTGGCAGCTTTTTGTTTTGCTTGTGGCTGAGTGCAGCTGAGCGCGGAGAATGGTGGGACATAGTGGTGTTACCGGGAGCCTTCAGTGGTACTGATAAACAGAACATTTTTGTCACGTTGAAGATACCTTCTTTGCAGATAAACCATCCACAAGTTGATGGAAAAAAATGTCATTTATTAATTTTTTTTGTGATATAATTCATTATTTACTACTGGATCGAAGTTGAACTTGTGTAGGAGGTCAGTTTAGTCCAGTGTGGACCCCCAAGGAGGGCATTGTGGTGTAACCTCTGTCTTCAATCTGGGATGACAGCTGCAGTCTTCCTAGTTCGGAGGTGCTCCAAGCGGTTCTAAACTCATTCTCTTAGATATAAATGAATGGGTGAATGGGCATGAAGAGCCACTGCCAAATTATGTTTGGCCAAACTTTGCCCGGCTGTACTGGCAGGACATAATGTCTACCGAGGCTAAATGGAGCAGATGGGGACAATCTAAAAATTCATCTAAAAATCATCAGATCCGTTTAACGTGGTTGGAACGGTTTCTCATTCTGTTAGTGCTAGTTATTTTCATAATATAGAGGATCATGCATGTATCTTATTGCTCATTTAATTTATGTAGTTTTCAAACACAAGGGGGCTTTCGTTGTTGGAATCTGAGTCTGTATAGTTTTATCACTTCTCCTTTGACTGGTTAACTGTAGGGAGGCAAATACACATGTCATTTTTTGCTTGACGCTTGCATTAAACTGATCTCTCTTGGCTTGTCTGAGCTGGTTCTTGGCTGAGGGTGCTGTTGGCATGTCAAACAGTGTGGGATAAAGTCCAGTATTGATATGCTTGGATGTGAACAGCTCTTGAATACCTATAGGTCTCTGTGACGCATGGCTACAAGTACTGTACGTGTCTTTGTGTCTGATTTTCATCCTCATTAAAAAAATATTTATATTTTTCTAGATTCAAATTTTAAACAAGAAGCTGGACTTCAGTCATATACAGTCAAAGTGCGGATCCAAGGATAATCTGAAGCATTCACCTCGTGGAGGCAATGTATGTAATGCTTCCTTTGCCCCTACTGTATCTCTCTCTCTCTCGCCCTCTCTCTCTCTCTCTCTCTCTCTCTCTTCTTATCTGAGCCTCCGGCATACCTGAAACCGTAACGCTATATTTGCACATACTGGAACTTCCCGAGTATTTTAACTGGAGTTGAACTGAAGTCCCTTCTTGTTGGTCATTTTGTGAAAATATATACAAACCATAACTGTATATATTTGTAGTAATGTCACACAGGTGTTTGATCTTGATGCCAAACCTTTTCATTTGGTGTGTCTATGTCTTCTTAAAAGGAAAATATCCTATTTTTGTTTACCATATTCTGTCTCAAATTATTTGTTTGATCAAATGCGGAATCATTGTTTTTCTCTACAGGCTTTTCAGAATTTCCTCTTTTTGATTTTAAGGTCTTCTCTCCCAAAGTACAAATTATGGTAATCTGGGTTTTGAAGCATTGGTAGTGGTTTGAGAAGTTTAACACAGTGGATCACTCAGCCATGGCCCCCTGGTACCAATGACTCTTAATTAGTGTCTTTAAATTGATTACAGAATGGATAAAATACACAAATAAATACAGTTACGTTTTTATCCACCATACGTGGAATTATCTTTCGGAAAATATGAACACAAACTCTTTTTTCCACTCTTAGTTAGTCGTTGGGTGAAGCGTTTTATTGTCAAACAGCGGTGTTTACTCTTTTTAAATCATTATGACAACAGAAACTTTTCAAAGGAATGTGATGGGAATTTTCAATGTAATGCCTCCATCTAGTGGTCATTTTGAGAAATGTAATTTGAGAAACTTTTGAGAGTACACGTCATACTTTAAGTACCGCCCCTCTGACTATAACTTGGGTGAAATCAGAGAGAACGTTCTCTTTTTGGCTTCTCTCCTCTTCCGGCGCTTAGATTTTTATTTAGGCTCGGGGTTCTTCTTCTTTTTTGTAATAAATAGCCGCATTTGCTGTGTTCTCTCTCAAACGGTCTCCAGTGTTCATTATCAATTGAGAAGGTATACTTTTACCATAACAGGACCCTGATAAACGTTTACACACCCTAGCTCGTAATATTTTGCATTCCTTCCTTTAACGTCAATGACAGCCTGAAGTCTCTTGAGGTATTTGTTGAGGTTCTCTATTGGAAAAGCAGCCCATTCTTCTTGGCAAAACGCCTCCAACTCTTGCAAGTTCTTGGGCTGCTAGGGTATGATATTGAGATCAGGAGACTGAGATGGGCAATCCAGAGCCTTCACTTTGTTCTGGTGTAACCAATGACAAGAGGACTTGGCCTTGTATTTTGTATTGTTGTCATGTTGAAGTTCCTTGGATATTTTTTTATATCCCAGAATATTCTGGGATCACTGGATAAAAGTCACCATAATCATGATCATTTGAAAAGTTTCGGTTATAACGATTTGACAGTCGGATATCACAGTTGTTTGACAATAAATTACTTTACCCAACTACCAACTATGAGTGGAATTTTTCCAAAAAATATCCAAGAAATCAGAACATTTACCAGGGTACATAAACTTATGAGAACAGTTGTAAATACAAAACAGTTAATTACTTTTCCACAACTATTTTCATAGAAATAACCATTATGTTGATCATGTTACCAGCATGTTCTTCAGTGAAACTCTCAACACTAGTGCAATGGATCTAAATACTGTTTCCAGAAATCCACCAGTGGCTTTTAAAAGTATTGGTATCGAATACGGTTTTAGTTATTTTTTTTAGTAATTGATCCATCGGTGGGGATCTTGATTAGGTTCTCCTGTCAGACATCGATATTGAAGTAGGTATGTACCTCTGATGACCTTTTGCGTATCCCCCAGGGTACCACTGATCTACAGACATCAGCTCTCTAGTAGCCCTCAAAAGAACAACAATTCCGTCCACCGAAGGGTTTTTAGTTTTAGTTTTTTTTTAGTATTTTACCAGTTTTTAATATGGAAATAAATTAAAGCAACATTTAATGTTTTAAATAAACTTTCAAAAATGCAGATTACACGTTATGATACAGTGTACTGTTTGAACACAGTGCATATAGTGTGCAAGCTTGACCAGAGTTCTGTGAATGTCAGAGCTGGAGTTGCTGAGTCATGTTCATCCTTCAGTCGGATTTGGCGTTTCTGCCCGTCATGGCAGAAGCAGCAGCGGTCAGTCAGTCACTTTGAGTTAAAGCCTCTCTAACGGCCACACCATGTAATGTACAGACCTTGAGTCATGACTTTTTATTAAGTGTTCCGGTGTTCAGCATATTTTGTACAATTCTCTTTATGAATGGATTTTAAGCAGTCGAGAAATTACATTATATAAATAATTTCCAATGACTTGTAAAAGCAGAACATTGTTAATAATAATGATAAAAAAATACAATCCCTAAAATCATCTTTGAAAGTTTTTGGTTGCTAGTGTTTTTTTAATGCAATTAAAAAGCATATTAAGCAGCAGCAGTTAAAACTGGTTGTTTTAAAACCGGGACATTATGTTCCCTGAAAAGGTTTGTGAAGTATTACTTTGACAGTTGTATTTATAGTAACAATCTGGTTGGTTTCTTCAGCAATTCTGACACACATTTCAGTGTATTTATGGGCTTTTATTCTGAAATAAGGTGATGCCATTGTTACATGTATTGTTTATTGTTGCATATTTTCTACATACTTTGGCTTGAGTTAACAATATATTTGTGCTTGCTTACAATATGCAATATGTATGTGTTTGATCAAAACTGCAATACAAGGGTATATCCCTGCCGGTATACCCCCAGACTAGAGGTTGCCAGGTATGTTCATGTATCATGAAGAAACCAACATTTTGTCATGTTTATGAAGTTTTCCAAATGTATAATAACCAACGCAGAAATGTATAAAAAACACAGAGCGTATATCTTTGGGGTAATTTTGTGTATGTTTCATACATTTCTTAAAAAATGTAAAGATTGCTGAGGAATATCAGGCGCCTGTGGTAATAATAATCAACTTACCCTTGACTTTACAAAGTGTAGACTCTGTATAGAATGAACTACTACAGTCAGTGCCAACGATCAGTATTAGAAATAAACATGATTTTTTTTTTATGTACCAGGGCCATTTTATAAATAAATGTTTGTATTAATCGTTATACACATTGCTTCTTTAACAACTCTCTAAAGACGGGGCTGTTTTGTAAAAAAAAAGAACAAAAAAAAAAGTAATTTCATGTTTTAATGTTACAGTCTGTGTGGTCTTTCCTGCAGGTCTACATTCAGTCCAAGAAGATTGATCTTAGTCACGTGACCTCCAAGTGCGGCTCTTTGGACAACATCCGCCACAGGCCAGGTTAGCATTAGCATGCGAATGTAATGTGTCATCGATATCGTATGACATATGGTAATTTGACGTAGCTTTTAGTGAAATGCTAGGTTTTAAAATGATGCAACACCACCATCTAGTGGGATTTTTTAAAATATTAGCCATTTTATGAACATTTATAAGGAACAGTATTAAGCTGACACTAAAGAGTATTCAGCAAATATATATGGCTATATGTCATTAATGTCTCCTCATATTTCCTCTCAAATTGGGTCAAACTGTTTTATAGAATTGTTTATTTGCATTTGTCTATGTTCACCCACACAAATTCACCTATGACTAGTACGGCATTGTTGACTCCCTGTAAAATGGGTGTTGGTTTGGTAATCCAGCCATGTATGTTAAATTCTGGGCTCTCCCAATGTCTTGTATTGAAATGTTGCTAGCTAGAATAATGTCTATGAGAATTATGTCTATTATCACTCAACTGTGCCCTCAAGTTTGTGTAATTAGCCACTACGTACCCCCGACTATTCTGACAAAGTCTGTGGGAATAAAAAAAAGGCCTTACTTATTAACTGCTATCTACGTTTTAATGTCTCAACACAGAAATATATATGACATATAAACATATTTTTTAAAGTATTTTCATTTATTATCTGCATTGAGTCTTATTCACGTTTAGGTCAAGGAGCAGCCAGTAGTGGGGCAGTGCCCTAGCACCCGATATTGACCAGCTGTATTGAATAGTCTAATTTGAATTTGGACATTAGCTACTACATTAGCTGTATTGTCCTTTCTTTTAACCAATTTGAATGTACTACTTGACTCGCCTATACTGTCTGTAACCTAAAAGTAATCTAATAGTGCAAAAGGACTCATTTTGAAATGAACTAGATACAATTGACACAAGATGGTGATGCCACCCATGTTCAGATTACATAGTAGGGATGTTTTTAATGCTAATTGAGTGTAGTTAGAATTCACGCACACACACACACACACACACACACACACACACACACAAAATTGCATGTAGTGGGGTGGAGTTGAGTGTTATTTGTTAATGACTGTCCACTTCTCAGGCGGAGGTCATGTGCGTATTGAGAATGTGAAGCTGGACTTCAAAGAAAAAGCCCATGCCAAAGTGGGCTCCTTGGATAATGCACACCACATGCCCGGAGGAGGCCAGATACAGGTCAGTCCACCCAAAAATGCCATATATATCCATTAAATTAGTCACATGATGATCATCCCATTTCCTGCTTCCCAAGATTGAAAGCCATAAGCTGAGCTTCCGCGACACAGCCAAAGCTCGTGTGGATCATGGAGCAGAGATTGTGATCGAGACGCTCGGGCTGTCAGAAGATCTGTCTCCACACAGACACAGCCACATGTCCTCATCTGGAAGCATCAACATGCACGAGTCTCCGCTGCTGGCCACACTCGCTGAGGACGTGACCGCTGCACTGGCCAAACAAGGCTTGTGAACCCCACGTGTTCAAAATCTACAGTTGAGCCCTCCGTGGTGTCATGGTTGAACCCTTCCCTCTGGTATTTATGGAACACTTCCTACATTCACATTCCTCTCCATCAATCAACATTCTCTTGTCTTGAATCTCTTAAAAAAACAACAAAAGAAACAGGATTTTTTTCAGGAGGATTTTAAAGATTTTAACATCAGGATGATGTTTTAGCTAAAGAAAGGACCAGTGCTTTTATTACCCAATCTATATGTGAGTTTTTATGCTGATGTACAGCCAGTGGCCTAAGATGCTGGATTAGGATAAGCGTCAAGTTTGGTGCGAATTAAAAGGTCAATCGGAGTTTTTTTTTAATGTACGGTGGCGCAATGATCCCATTGTGCACGTGTTTTCCTGGCCCATTCAAGTGCATGGAGTCCAACCACCTCAACTACAATCAAACACAAGGGAATATTTATAAGCATACCGGCACAACATCTCTCATTCAGCCGAAAACTCCTTCAATAATGTATTCTGTACATTTACATTTAAGTAATAATGAATAGAATGACCAGCATGACTTCTAGTACACAAAAGAAGCTATTTTCTATTTCAAGCAATTTTAGTAAATTATTTCCCGCACACTGAATAATGTGAACACATTATGTTTTGTAGATATTAGCGATACTTTTTAGCTTGTACATTATTTCAGATGACACACTCCTGCCTTTGTTGTCGCCAAGATATCACTGGATCTGGTTTCTGACCGAGATCACAGACTGGTGATAGCTTCTAGCAGTCAGAATCTGGATGTGTTTGCAAATCTTGCTGCAGTGCTTGAAAGAGTGAGTGCTCGATTACACAGAAGGATTTTTCAGTGTTAAATGTTGGAGGACTTCATGTACTATTTACATTAATAAAATAAAACCTGGTTGAAAGTCCTCAAATGTGAACCACATCCCGGTGTCTTGCAGAAATCTCTTTTTTTTAGAACATCTACTGCACCCGTTGGTTAAATCCTAAAAGATGAGTGGTTAAATCATGTGTTTGTCTGCCGATTCCTGATTACTTTTCTTAGACCAAGAACAAAAAAAAAACACATTTAAAAGGAACCCACACTGTGCTTACCTCTGTTTGATTTTGTTCTCCTCGTCATTTGTGGTTATCTTCTAGAAGAGCTGTCATCCGTAGGCTTCTGTGTGTATCCCATCCGCCCTCTCTCTGATACCCACAGCTGCTGTAAATGTATTTAAAAGGCCTCATAGATGTACGCAGTTTTTTCTCCTGTTGCTATGATACGAATTACAAATGCCCTTAACAGTTATGACAATAAAACTACTGAAAATGATCATGGTGAAAGTGTGATCTATTAGTTGTGAAAGACGACGTTAGTGCTGTTTAGAGCACAGTAATCAATTAAAGCGGCAAGGATTCAAGGACCTCTGGCCTGATCGAAAAATGTGGAAAAAGAAGAATCTTATGTTGTGTTTCCTGTGGCCGCCTACTGGTGCTATAACCAAGAGTTTACGTTGTTAATGTGTTCAGACATGGACTGTTAACATATTTGGTAAATTTTGGACCGATTCCTCTTTATACATAGTTTAACAAAGTCAAAAAGCTTTGCAATTTAACAACCCATAAGCCTTAAGCTGAGACTGAAGGAGTTTTGAGGTGAACAGATACAATCTCTAGGAGGAGCTTGTTAAAGTATGAGAAAGGAGGTTTTTACAAAGTAAAGCACTTCCTGTTGGTTTTGGAAAATCACTCCAACTTTTTTGTTCCAAATGTCAAACAGGTCCTTCAATCACAGGTTGAAATAGAGGTAAAAAACATCGGAAAAGAAATTAATCGATGTGGCCACTATGTTGCTCTATGACGCATAATTTAACTTGCTATATGTCTTAACACATATGGAAAGTTTGATCCCAATCGGACACTGGATGGCAGAGTTATGACAACTTCCTGGTTAATGACGAAACATCGAAACTCGGTTGACCACCAAGCATGAACAGTTCAACGAAGTCGAAAAAGCTTCAAGATTTAACATTGCAGAAGACTTTGGATGAGACTGCAAGAGCTCATCTCCTTCTCCATAATCGCGTCTCACACAATGTGGATTGCGTCTGTACCATGGTGTGACATGGTGTGAATTGCAGTTCACCGAAGCGCCATCTAGTGTTCAGGAGAAGGTCTGTGTACTCATTTTTAAACCAAAGAGAATTGACGCTGGGAGCTGACGATGCAGCCGGTGCAGTTCAACAAATGAAATGAACCAGTTCACCTACCTGTTCCTCCTTCCTGACACAGAAATATTAACAACACCACGTTTTGTACTTTTTAAAAAGTTTATTATGAGAACTGACAGGCAAAAAATAAATTAAGACTCTGGGGAAGGGGGAAGGGGTTTTGCAGCCAGTCCATTAATGGCAGTACCTTTAGCACCTTTGTTTTGCAATGCAGACAGTGAGGGGTCATGGTGGGTGCCATTTTTTTGCTGTTGTCGTGATGCCCCCCACACACCCCCATGCCTCACAACTGTTCCGCTAAGGAGAGGCTTGTCCCGGCAAGAACAACACCTAGAAATTAGCTGGATTCCATGAATGGACAAAAGAAAGAGGAATCAAGAGAAAAACAAAAACTGGAAACACAAATAGAAATGTCCCTTTTATCAGTTTCTGAGTTGGTTTTGGAAACATTGTGTGGATGTCCTGACATCGTGGAATCTGGAGAAATGCTTTGGTTTCCTCACAACTCCAATTTAAACAGACATGATGTGTTTGACGAAAGCTGAGAATGGAGAGTGAAGAAAATTAAAGTTGCATTAGTTACGATGTCAATTATGATACAAATCTAACACTACAACAGTCCACATCATATCGAATACAAGAGATAGAAACTGATGGGAGGTTGGACTGACCTTCATAATTCACACAGCCATTTTCATCCTCCTGGCCTTGCATGAGAGCGTCAATCTCAGCTTCAGACATTTTCTCACCTGTAGAGAAGGTAAAAATATAGTAAAGGTCTGTCAAGTAATTTATGAAGCCACTGTGTGTTGTGGTGTTTCATCTTAATCAGTCTGACTACCAATTTTCTTTAGAAAGCATCAAATTATAATCTAAATATAAACATTCATGTATAAGTTAAAGGAGTTAAGATGATAAAGCTTTGAGATTTTAAAATGAATTCTATTTTAAATCGGTTAGATTTAATAAGGTAAAAGTTCTAAAAATGTATTTTAATGTGTCAGCAACCATGCTCCTGACGTTTTAACCTGCTTCAGTAAACAAATTAAGCAAAATGTAAAAAAATTTTTTAGGCAATCCCCTTTGATAGATGCTCACTTTAGGCAGCTTCCCCAGTGGTGGTGTTTGGTATTACACTGAAACAAAATTTTCCCAAATATTTTCATTAACGATTTTGATTAGGAAAAAAGTCAATAACTATTGACTTTACTATTTAAAGTATATGTATACTAACTGTAGTACATCACAGTTAGATTTTTTTTTTAACAACTAATGCAATAATTTCCAATAGGGCTTCTTAAAAACGAAATTAATTTGAACTTCAATAGAATAATCAGAAAAGCTTTAGAACACAATCTAATATAAATAAATTAATGTTTTATTACATTAAATGTAACCCTTTCATATTTATGGATCCTGCTTGTTGTAGAGCACAAATTAGCAATGGATGTAAATGATGCCTTGACCCAAAAATGACAAAAATATTTTTTAGAACAGCAATAGCCAATCCTGGATTCAAAAGTGACTAGAAAGGTTTTGCTGGTTAATTTTCATCCCCTTACCCCAGTCCTCTATTTTGTACAATGATTAGGTGAAGGGATGTCCTAAACCTTTTTCGCTTGAAGGTGAAGGGCTACAAGAAAAGGGTTTATGACCTTCTGTTCTTTGATGCTCTTCAACAATGAAGAGGTAAGTAAGAAAATGTGAAGAATGTGAGAGAAATTCAATTGAATACTATTCTAGAGCCAGCAGACCAAGTCCCCAGTATGCATGTTTGTAAATTACTGTATTCACACTTAGGCTCAATGTCATATCTTTAAAAATTGTCAAAAGTATGTTGTTTTTGTTTTGATGCTGTTATTTTATGTAATCTTTCACATGCTACAATAATTAAGAACCACTGCATTGTGTTTAATCTAGAGTGTTGGTGCCGTGACCCTGATGCAAACTTGTGATTTTTCTTGATAAGAAACTAAAGTTATGAATAATTATGCTCTTAGCTGACCTAATAACACCATAATCTTTAACCAAGTTCATGTAGCTACTTACCAAGTGTGGACAAGACAATACGCAGCTCAGCACCCATTACTGTTCCATTGCCCTCCTTGTCGAATACACGAAGACCCTCAACGTAGTCATCATAAGTTGCCTTGTTTGGATTGTTGATCACAGTCTGCAGCATGGGCAAGAATCCTTCAAAGTCGACTCTCTTGTTCACCATGTCTGTAAAGGGTCAGAAGTGAAAGGAGGGGTCACGGGGGCATTGGGAGAGAAACATAACCCTGCAAGCACCTGTTTTCCCACCAGGATTCAGAAATGTCTTGTTGAAAGATGCTGATGGTAGCAAAGCTGAGCAAGTAGCACTTTTGGACAATTGAAATGTCAAACGGTTTCCACTTACCATCAGCAGAGGGGTTTCCAAGGATCTTTGCCACTTCTTTGTTGGTAGGGTTCTGTCCCAATGCACGCATAATATCTGCAATTTGGTTGTAGGCTACTTTGCTGTCACCAACTCTGTCGAAAAGTCCAAAGGCCTCTCTGTAATCTGGAATTTTGAGGCATTTCTGAGTTAAATGTGAAGTAAGTAATGTACACTACTTGTTTATCTTATCTTATCGAATGTGAACCAAAAGTGTAAAGAGGATGATGTCAACAGTTTGTAAAATGTTTTAATCATTGGTCTGGTTGTTTAAAAATCCTTCAGGAATTTGCATTTTTCTGATTTCCGCACAAAGCCAGCTGCAAGCAATGGCACGATGGGGTGGGGGAAGACATTCAAAGAGACGTCTTGAAATGGATATGCTCTCCCAAGAATATATCTCCCCCTTATAAAGTCAGTGCCATGTGAGGTCTGAATGCTGACTTTAATGTAACTCACACCCAAGCTGCTGAAAGCTACCCCTCATTGAGAGACCACCACATTATTCCATGTAATGCACAATGGTGCAAATTAACTGTGAAGCTACAATGACCTTCAGATCACAATGCAAATAAATCCCTCAACTTACTATGGCATCGTACCACCGGCTTAAAACCATTTAACACACCCACAAACGTCAATGTAATCACTTAACACACTTACAGCACCACTTAAATGAAACCCAAAATTTCCTAAATGGATGCTGGCGTTTCATACCCAGACTGCTGGCTAGTTTGTATTGCCCATGTTTTATTCAAAAGTGTAATATTTTGGGGCTGTGCCCTTAAATACAGCATCAACGGTAGATTAAGATCCTAAATACTTCCATTTCCTGCCAGTATTTTTCCTACTCTATTTTTAGTTATGCCAAGCACTACACATACGTAAAGCTATATGTATTACGTGACATAGAATCTTACCTTCCAACTGGTCCTGGGTGAAATCGAGCTGTAAGAAAGCACAGGTGTGATTTACTATTTCATAAATCATTGGAACCATAAATATATTAATATATAAATGACCATACTGTTGTAGTTTTTGTTTTACATTTATAAATATGTGGCATATAGGTGGCATGAGTTATTTCTGATGAGGACTTTTTGTGCTTTGTAATGTTTCATTAGTGATGCATGTGCTTTTCAGTGGCACACAGTGTAAATCCCCACAGCCTGAAGATGTCAAGTCTCTTCCTGGACATGAGAAACTTTATGACATCACCACCACCATTATAACAGGTGAGTCATTGTCAGGCAGCTGCTTTAATATAAAACTGAACAGTGAGAGTCCCAGATCTTGGTCAGCTTAATTTAGTCTCTCAGCTGCTTAGAACAGTAAGGAGCTCCATGTTTGGACAAGGGACCCATCTCCAGATCTTGACCAGTAAGAAAGAGGGCGTGGCAAAGATTTTAATAATGCTGGAAAAAAGCCATTTATGTGGATCTATCCATGGTGCTGATTTAACCAACAGTGGAGGCTTTTTAGACTAAACACTTTTTAAAAAGGAAATGCATTTTATTATGAAAACATGCTCGTCAAGTGAATTCATATACAATCCAGATTTCACTGCACCACATTTCATTGCATCAAACAATGAAACACCTTTCAAAGTTTTAAAGGCTAAATGATCAAGGTCAACTTCAGAATACAAACACAATTTATCTGTTAGAGCGGAATTGATGCAATCCTTGAACACTATAATTTAACAACACTGTCCGAAAAGTTTATGCATATATTGTTTTTTTTATGTAGAAAAATATTGTTATGATTTAACTTTTTTTTTTTCTCAAAAAAGTAACTTAAAAGTGCAGACTGAATTCAATATTTTAAGAAACAGTCAAAACTTCCATTAAAAACGTAATTAAAACTAACAAATAAATAGGTGAATAATAACGATAACATATGACTTTAACACTAATTATTACTATTTGTTTAATTGCCTATTACACGTTATAAATAAACAATTAATATCAATTGAAACGGAAAGGTGTATTTACATTCACGTGGAAAAATAAATTGTGCATCTTAATAGAAATGAAATTGTTACCTTTACACCAGACAGGTCTACTGTCTCGACCTTTGGTGCCTCGGGTGCGGGTGCTGGTGCTGGGGCAGGTGCTGGCTCAGCTTTCTTGGGGGGCTCGGGCTTCTTAACGTCCTTCTTAGGTGCCATTTTTTTATTTTATTTGTCCGCCGGGACAGTAGGGAGTGGACCACAACTTGGAGGATACTCAGCGATCTCAAGTAAAGGATGGATGTTTATATACTCGTATAAGTTTCTTTAGAGGTAACGTCAAAGACGCGCACGAGCTGATTGGACTGTTGGACACCGAGGGGCGGGGTTTCTGTCCATAAATGGAGAAAGGGGCGTGTACAGTGAAGGGTCATAAATCTCAAGTCACCAACCGCTACGGCGTGGTAAGACAAAATACCGCGAAAAGTCTGCAGAAGTTTTGTGCTGATAGAGATAATTATGTCGTTTTAAAAGTTAATAAAAGTTATCTTCCTGAAATCTTTAAGGGATACCTTGCATTTTAAATCGTTTGTAAGCTCTTAAAAACATTTATTTACAGTTGCTGTGAAAAAACGTGACGTCATGCACTTTATATAACCAGATAAAGTGGAAATGAAATCACGTTTTTGGCAACAAACTAGTGATATTTGTATCTTGTTTGTAGCCTAGTGTAGGTCTACAGACTACCAATGTTCATCTGCATTTTTATTTCCTCATTTCACAACATACTGTCACAAATCACAGCATCTATTGTCAGTTTTATTTTTAAACTGCTAACTGCTCACATCCACACAATTCTTTTCAAAAGAAGGCAACACAACGGCTCCAGTTGATAGCTAAAAATAACCAAACAGGTGGTTAAAATATGACCACTTTCTTTAAAAGTTAATGAATGTCTACAAGTGAAATTGTGACAACACAAAGACTGTTAAGTGCACATATCAACATTTTAAAAAAATCTTAATGGAAGTTCTGGCTGGATGTTGGTTCTATAGACAAATAAATCTTAAATTCTACTGCTAGTACTAGTTCTAACTCCACAGCTCACAAGGAAATATGTGATGAAATGTAAGGCACAAAGGTTAAGGAGTAAAACATGTATATTTAATCACAATACAGCCCATTGGTGTGATAGTCATTGTCAGTAGAAAGTATAGAATTGAATGAACCATCCAATCCCATACCCATCATTAGATATATAATTTATGCATGCAGATAAACAATGGAAAGTTATACAGAATTTGCATGTTTTCCCAGCTTCAGTCAAGTAAGACCAATTTGACTGTTACAAGAAGGCAGTGTTTTTTTTGTGTTAAAAATCTGAGAAAACGCAAAAACAAAGGATAATTTAACGGTTCATGTGAAAATTGAATTTCATCATATTTCATATCATATTGCTCTTCATAAAAACATTGTATTCCATAAAATGTTGTACTGGTTGTCATCTGATCAGTGAGAAATGTAACATTGTGCAGGAGTCTTCCAGCATACTCCATATCATACACTGAAGTTAAAGTAAAGTGAGGACAGAATGAGAAATTACAAAAGGAATGAAAATTCAAACTGTGAAGAGAACGAAAGTTGATCTGATTGAAATGTGTTCCTGAACAGTTTTCTTCGTCTCAGGCTGAACCCTGGGGAGAGCAAGTCAGAAGAGTCTGAAATCTTAAGAAGACCTCAGCTGCTGACGCCTGTTACCTCACACGGCACACACAGTGAGTTTCCCCTTCTCTTTCTCTCGTCTAAATATGTCTTGGTGGCACTCTCCCCACCCCCAGAGGAGGGCCAGATATTCATTCACCCTTCTCGACCCTTACTTTCTCCTTGGACCAGATTTCACTGACCCCCTGCAGTTGTATCCTTCCAGCTGTCATCAGGGCTCACCTCTGTTTTCTAGAAGAACCTTCTCTGAGAACCTTACCTACTCATTTCAATGACCACTATAACTGAAATGATGTTTAGCTTCATTGGTTATTTTAGTTTGATTGTAGAGGATTAGGTGGAGACACAACAGTTTTGGAAGGTTCAGTGTGCACAAGCTAACGTCTTAATTAATGTGGCATTTCAGTTTCACAGATTACCATTAGAAGTTAATGGAAAAATTAACAGAAATCAATGGGATTTGAAAATTGCCAAGAATTAATCAGTAATTTGTATACCACGTTATGCCCAGAAAACAATATTAAAAGCAAGCAAAGCTCTACCTAATTATGCTACTTCCATTGTGATATGAAAACACTAGCCATGCTACACCGGCTATACTAATGATGTAAGTGAGCTTACAGTACATCAATGACACATTAAAGAGCCTGCAGGGTATCATGCTGAGGTGACGCACGGGTCCAGATTAATTTAATATGTTTTCAAGATGGCAACAGTGTGGATGTGCCAGCAATGAGTGAGGAGAAATACACTCCAGGCTCTAGGGAGAGGTGGAAGGGTCTCATACTAGATGAGGAAATTATAGTTTGTATTTTTAAATAAATGTGTACATGGTAAGGGTGCAATGATACACTCTGCTCACGATAAAATACATTCCTTGACATTATGTCTACGATACGCATCACAATATTTTAAAACAATATTTTTAACCAACCATACATAATAACCCAACATTGGAAAAAATTAATTGAAAACGCTTTAGGGTCTACTTTAATTTGTATGAGAGCATTTGATACCATCCATCCAGTACGGGACAGTGTTAATGTTAGCTTTTATTACTCTTAGTGATGGAGAGATCATTTTAGAAACTTTCTCGTTTAAAATGTGAGAAAAGGCTAATTGTCAATGCATTTTTTTGTGGATAAATTAATATTTAAAGTTTTGAAAAATTCTAAAAAAAGTTTTAATTTAATTTAATTTAATTCACAATTTGTTTAAATGCCCCGAAATACATTGCCTATATTTATTAATACATATACAATAATATTATTGTAATATATTCACAATGATAATAATTATTATTTGGATATACGTGAACAATATTTAAAAAATACTCACTACTTGAATACTTTACGAAGAGCTACTTTTTACTCATACTTTGAGTATTGTTTATAACAAATACTTTTACTCTACTTTCTTTGGAAAGTAATGGTACTGACACAAGTTACCGTAACTTTCATGTATAACAATAATTTCTTCTAAAATTATTTTTAAAAATTGAAATTTGCCAAGACAAATTTTTTTTCCTTTACAATAACCAAATACTTTACTAAATTTCTACGATATCCCAATTTATTAAATTACATGTTAAATATAAAACAATGCCAGAGATGCCGAAGGACAAAGTGCACTGTGTGAAAGGGACGTAGTGCTGCCTTAAGAATAGAGCAGGAAGTTCCTGGATTTATTTTCAGACAACCTTAAGGCAGAGCAACAGAAGCTCGCTTACTCTGAGGTCACAGATTCTGAATACTTCAGACCTTGGTGGTTCTAATGTGAGTCCCCATAACCAACAGTAACATTCACCCATGAACTGCTCACTAATTCCATAAGGAATGGGATTGTAACCCAGCCCCTGGACAGATGGGACCTATTTATAGCCCTTTCTGAAGAGGTGCAAAGTTTTCTTGGGATCCCTCTAATGGAGGCTCCAGCTCCTTAAGGGGCTTGATACAACGTCACCTGTCAATCCCCCAAAGCCGTCTCAGACAGAAAATAAAGGGTAAAGCTAAACAAAGTAGCGCTGGAAAGAAGCTGCAATTCCCAGCGAGAAGCCCATTGGCAGGGACTTTACGATAATACCAATTATAGTTGCTGAGGTCACCAAAACGCATCATCAGAGGGGCTTGTCTATCACTTCTGATTACAGAATGAATCAGGAAAGGGGAGGGAGGCTTTTCTGATTGCACTTTATGAAAGATTCTCTTTCACAACTCTAGTTCCAAGAGAAACAACTGAGGCTTTGTTGCAATCGTCTGTAGATTTAGTCGTTATTCACACTACACTGATCGCTCTGGTCAGCCATGGGTTGAAAATACAGATATGTGACATCATATGGGCCACTCAATCCTACATGTTTCCTCGACTGCTTTTCGTTTGGTTAGAATGAACGAGTAAACAATGGAGGACAGAACGCACGTTGCAAATGATGCTCGGATTACATACTACTCAAGAGTTTGACCGCAAGCTGCCATGATAAATGCTGCTTTATAGACACGCCAACCCATAATGCCATGTGCAATCAGGAAGGATGGCTGTATTCGTTCAAAAAGCATGTTTTGTCAAATTATTTTTTTTGTTCGATCATGCTCTCACTACAATCTAACCACTTTAGAGTTTTTTGGAACTGTCCCAAGACCACATCCTCGAGAACGTCTCAAAACACTTTTTTTGTCCGCTTTTGGTCTGATTTATAGTTCGGGTGTTGCTTTTTTTCACCTGCCCAAATGAACTGAATGAATCGAACTAAACAAGTCACATGTTAAATTATATGTTGTTTATATTGATTGTCTGGTTTTATATGTAATATCACGTCTAGAAGTGACATTTGTTTATTAAAAGCGGACCATTAGTAGGTGGCACTGTATGTGTGACACCAGCAAGAGGAAACAAGGGAAACCCCCATGAAGCCAAAAGACAAAGAATGGGCTGAAACTGAAATTCATTGACTGACCACTAGAGACTTCAAAAGAAATAGAGACAAAGTGGTGAGATCTCATTCATTTTGACGATGAAAAGAGACTGTTGGTGATGGTGTTTGAGCATGAGCAAGACGCTTTTGGTGTGAATCCACTTTAGATGCTCCATGCTAAAGTGCTCAACTTTACATCTACAAAAAAAACATATTTAAAGCCTTTGCCAAGACATCCAAACTGGTCTAACTGGATTAGTTTTATCTGGGAAATTGCAGATAATGCTGGGAAATTTTCCTTGACTTAACATGGGTTCTCTTTAACATGGGTTAAACTCTAACTCTAACAAAGAACCTCATAGAACCTTAAAAGAGACCAAACCTGTGGAGGTCATCAGTCTGTGCAAGAACATACCACCCACTGTGCGAATATATTTGAACCACAGGTTCTAGAAGGGGTTAATATACCACTTATAATTAGACTTACAATGGACATTGAAAATAAATGGAAAAAGGAAGCGAATACATCTTCAAGGTGAAACATCTTAGAGAAATTGCGGTTTGTTTATGTTAATCTTAGTAACAACTTAAAAACGTATGACATCCCAACAGCTCCCTAGCAACCACACTTTTACCCTAGCAACTACATTTTTTGAATTCTATCTCAGCATTGATAAATGATAGAAACTTGGGGTTTGGGTTATGTAACCTGATAGTAACAAAGGTATCATTACATTATGTAACTGACTCTTCCTTAGCAACTGGATTGTTTATCCTATCAAACAATTTGGCAGAACCATTGCCAGGACTTGGGAAATCATAAAGACACTCGTTGTGATATAATGTACATTGTATCTGTCATTGACCCTCCATAGCCACCAGGCTGTTTACCATCTTGGCTTTGGAAAATCATAGAGACATGGGGGTTGGTGTATGGAATTCCTAACGGTATGAAAAACAATGATTCCTCCATACCAACCAGACTGTTTACCAGAGAGATACTTTTAAACTGCACTTTTACAAGTTTGTTTACAAACCACATAGTTCTCATTATTGCTTTTTAATTTACTGCAACACTGGACATGATTCTTTACAATTACATTGAAATCAAACTGTAAATCTTTAAAAAAATAGAGTTGACTAGTCGAGTAGAGAGAACATATAATATATGGCGTTAAATTAGTGTAGAAATGTCACAGTGTGTTGAGGAGCGACCCGCCTAATAAGAGTTTAGATAGAGACAAACATGGTCTTGGTTATTTTCAGACTGTTGTATATGGCTGGCTATCTTAGAAAACAGCAAATGGGATGCCATCCAAAGTGGATGGGGTTCAGAAGAAGGAACTGACTGTATTTGTGTCAGATAGGGATTCATTGCTAAACTATAATAGAAAGCAATGCAATTCTGAAGTAGCAGCCTGTACCCAGCCTTTAATCACTTGGTAGATTTCCCTTTAATTATACCAACACAACAGACTCTGAGAATAGAATAGAAACAGCTACGGCGACGATATTTACGTTTATTTCAGTTTTATCATCCATGCAGAGGGAGAAACAACTATGAAAGCCATTAAAAATACAAAATTTAAAATTCGTTTTAATAATCTCTTTAATGTGGCAATTGTGTAAGTGGGTGATTTTTCATAGAATGACAACTAGATGGCAGCAAACGAGCTTAAAGTACTGAAGTCATAGCCAAAATGTTTTTCAAATGAAAGTTATAGCTTTAAGAAACCTTTTTGGATGGAGTTTGCATGCTTTTTCCATGCTTGTGAAATGTCAATAAGGCATGCATGCTGTGTGATTGGTAACCTGCTTTATAAGATGAATGAAGACAAAAATTAAATAGAAAATTGAACCATTGGAACAAAAATTTATTAGTTAGATTCTCTGTAATTAATCAGTCATCTGAACCATTGGTGCAACTAGCAAAGTCAGCTCTTAGTAGGTACAGTTACCCAAAAGGTAAAATCTTTTCCTGTGGAGGAACTGTCACTTGGTTTGACCCATGACCTCTGAATATAATATACTAACGGTAGCTCAGAGGTAATTCGAACCCAGAGTGGATGTATATTGTCCTTTTTAAATGGTGCCATGCATTACATGCTGTTTCTGACAGACTGCTGAATCCACTGGTGTGGAAGCCTTGGCAATGAGCCCTCCCAGCATGCTCAGCAAAGTCCTGCACAAACCTTAATCCCTGACAGGGGCTCTCACTATTGTCAAAAGGAAACAAAAAAAGCAAGGATTTGCTCACTGTTGCGAACTGTGGCTCTGCTTTGTAAATGTGAAAGCATGGTTGAGAAACACTGGTGTTTTAATATTATTCTACCTCTCCTTTAGTGTATAAGCATATTGTTGTGTACCAATATGAGTTTTTTAAGTTTTCAGCTGCATTTCTTCTCTCAGCTAGATTTTTTGAAATCTGTGCTATTATTTTGATGCAATGTTTATTTGCTATCAGTTCTAAATTATGATTGGAACCCTTCAGCAATAGGGAAACCCATGTAATTAAATTATTATTATGGAAAAAATACAGGGAGATATTGTCATTAAATCATTATTAATAATTATTATTTTCTGATTAAAAAAAATCTAATTTAATTTACAAGAATCAATAAAGTAAACCATTTTCACCATTGAAATATGTTGAAGTTTTGCATAGAAAAATAAATAATGCTAATGAATAAATTGTGTTGTATTCGGAAACGTTACTCCAATTTTTTCGCTATTACCTATTTCTTTTTGCAATATATGTTATTTTCAAACTAGTTGATTGAGCGTCTTTTGTCTATGATGACAAACTGACCAATCAGAGCACAGATCGATGAATAATCGCTGAGCGAGTGGGGAGCGTGTTGCCAAAGCTGCATCGTTACTTCCCACGCAGCTGTGTCAGCAGGTGAACATATCATTGTCTGTTGTTTTTTCGCGTATATTTGAAAGCATATAATATTTTCTTGTGGAGAGAATATGTCAAAAATATTAACAGTGTGCAGAGTTGCCAAATCTGCGAGGATGGGATGGCGCTGTTGGAGGACGTCAGCGAGGCTGCTCAGTTTACAGGTGTGTTAATTAGTGAAACACCATTTTATAATCGCGTATTTGAGCTAAGGCGTTTATATACACACACTATCGGTGAAAATATCTCAAACACGGATACATTAGTCCTTCGTAATGTGCATATGTTGAGTTTGCTGTCAATAAACCAACCCAAGAATTCTGATAACGCCAACTTCAACGTGGCTTTGCTTTCTCTGAAATATTGTGAACTAAAGGTGCAATTTAAACTGCATCCTAGTACTCAAGCAATCATGACTTTAAAATAGATTCGTTTCTAGGGTTGTTTAGTTAAATCAAGGACGATTTTCATGTTATATGATTTAAAAGCTGTCCGCTTATTTCTATTTTCTGGTTGTGGTTTGGTCCACGTTTGTCTAATACAACTGTGGTGTTTAATCCCAATGTTGACTTTTTTTATTAAAAAAAAAAAACATGACTGTAAGCATATGGTGTATTGATGTTTATATTTTGATTTTTTTTAGGCTCAAACAGCACATCTGGTTCTAGAAGATGGCACAAAGATGAAGGGGTTTTCCTTTGGACATGCTCAGTCTGCAGCTGGAGAGCTTGTCTTTAACACAGGATTAGTTGGGTAAAATGTCACTCTTTTTATACGTTAATATAGATTTTGGAAAGGAGTGAAAGTGTAAAAGAAACTTCTTTATTACAATTCTTCAACTAACCATTAGTATTTTTAAAATTCTAAAGGCTAAACCATTATAATAGAATTTAATGGTTTAAGATTACCTATTATCCCCAGATATCCAGAAGCTCTGACAGATCCCAGTTACAGAGGGCAAATCTTGACCCTCACTTATCCAATTGTTGGAAATTATGGCGTGCCCAACACACAGGAGCTGGACGAGCTGGGATTGAAAAAGAATATAGAGTCGGCTCAGATTCAGGTAGGTTCATACTCTACTCATAATGGATAGATCATGGGTCTTGGACTTTTAATTGCAAAAACTACAATAAAATGGAATTTACTCATTTTTGTATGCAAACATGAATAACATTTGCATATGCAATGGTTTGATCTGATATTAACTGTAGTCAATTCACAATATTTTTCAATTAAAGAGATGTAACTTATTAAAGCGTTATCTTAGTAATGAGTTATTTTTGCATGTTTATTGGAAGGTGTCAGGATTGCTGGTTCAGGATTATAGTGCCGAGTACAGTCACTGGAACGCAGTGAAATCACTGTCTCAGTGGCTTCAAGAGGAGAAGGTTTGTATTTGTATTTATACGTAAGTAAAATCCTACTGTCGCTTCTAGAGTACAATCTCTGGATTGTTTTCTGTGCTTCAGGTACCTGCGCTTTTTGGCATAGATACAAGGATGCTGACAAAGATTATTAGAGACAAGGTCTGCACTTTCACTTCAAAAGACGTAGTTTGTCCAAAGTTACATAGAAATAGATGTCAACTATACAGTTTTTTTTCCTAATTAGGGAACCGTTTTAGGCAAGATTGAATTTGACGGAAAGCCGGTGGAGATTACAGACCCAAACCGTAGAAACCTTGTGGCTGAAGTCTCAACTAAGGTACTGTAGTGAGAGCGCAGTCAATGTTATGCACTGCATTTTCAGTAAAATTAAATATCTTTTGACTTTAAGGATATTCAAGTATTTGGCAAGGGCAACCCTGTTAAAGTTGTTGCTGTTGACTGTGGAATCAAACACAACATTATTCGACTTCTGGTGAAGGTAAAGGATTTAGTTGGATTGGACTTGGAATTGGAATATTATTTTTCATATATTTTAATGTATTTGTTTACTAGCGGGGAGCTGAGGTTCATTTGGTACCATGGGATCAAGACCTGATAAGTTTGGAGTATGATGGTCTTTTCATCTCCAATGGTCCTGGAGATCCTTCACTCGCAAAGACCCTGGTTCAGAATGTTCGCAAGGTCTGATTATCAGTGTACATTTCAAGACATGCAAATGGATTGATATATATTTCCTCCAGCTAAAGTTTTAACATATTTACACTTGATTATCATCCGAATTATGCTCATCCCGCCTCAATTCTGACCATCAGGTGTTGGAAAGTGATCGTCCAGAGCCATTGTTTGGTATATGTATGGGAAACCAAATCACTGCTTTGGCAGCTGGAGCTCATTCTTATAAACTACCAATGGGAAACAGGTAGAACTTTAAAAACCTATAATACACGCAAATTGTTTTCCTACTAAAATAGCTGTGATTGTAATATTTTATAGGGGCCAAAATCAGCCTGTTGTGAACTTGATGACAGGCCAGGCTTTCATCACCGCTCAGAATCATGGATACGGTATAGACAGCGAGTCTCTTCCTCCAGGATGGAGTCCACTCTTCATCAATGCAAATGATGGGACCAACGAGGTCTGCCTCTTACCTTTAATATAACACTTTTAATGCAGTATTTAATAGCCAAAATTAAGTTTAAAGTTGAAAAAGTTTGAAACAAAATTGTAGATGAGCAAAAATGAATATTCGTACAGGTTTCTGTAGGTCTGATTGGGACACATCACACCATCTCTAGCAAATGCTATTTAGTTCCAAAATGCATTGAAATGCAAATGAAAGCTACTCCCAAAATGAGTTTTACTTATGTCCTATGTTCAAGGTCCTGTCATTGATTTTGACAAAACAGTATAAGAAGAGTATTTCTGTTCTATATCTTGCCTTTTTTTCTCAAAATGTGACAAGCACCAGTTCCTATTTTCTGAAAAAAAGCCAAAAAATCCATGATGCACTTTTGGATCACATTATTGTAATGGCAAGGCTGGTCAGTATACACGTGTCTACTGTTTTTTTTTTTTTTTTAAGCAAAATAAAAAAAAAAATCCAATTAAGATGCGTCTACTAGTTGATCTAGTTAATTAGGCACTAAAGATTGAGATGGCTGTTAAATGTTAAAATAGTAATATGAAGTGCATTTAAATACTCAGGTTTTTAAGTACTCTTCTTCACTTTAGACATATGCATTCGCATCTTATGTTGTTTCATACAGATTTATACTTTAAAAACGTTTGCTTTTTAAAGAAATCTGGGTTAATGTCTAACTTTTTTCTATTCTTCTCCTCCAGGGCATTATGCATAATACCAAGCCAGTGTTCACAGCACAGTTCCACCCTGAGGCCAAGGGAGGACCCACAGACACAGAGGTACAGAGGCACTGTCAGCATCGTGAAGAGTCTGATCTTTTTGTTTTTCATGGCTGTATGTCCTCTCTTGATCATGTTGTGTGGAAATTACCACAGGGATTTATACATGGCTGCCCTGCACAGCAGGATACTGATTATTTCATTAAAAACCAGCCAGTGTACTCGAGCACTTTCTCCAATTATCTTTTATAGTTCCTGTTTGACGCTTTCATCTCTCTGATGAGGAAGGGGAAGCAGGCGAGCATCACTTCTGTAATGCCCAAGAAAGCTGCTGTTCCTAAGAGAGTCCAGGTGGGGGAGACAAACATCAGGAATTTGAAGCTTTCTGTGTTTAAGACTTTTACGGAAGCTCTTCTTGCTTTACACAGGTTTCTAAAGTACTGGTCCTTGGCTCTGGGGGCCTTTCTATTGGTCAAGCTGGAGAGTTTGACTACTCTGGTTCCCAGGCTGTAAAGGCTATGAGGGTGAGCTGGGTTTATCTTTGAAGGGTTCTTTTGTAACTTTTAAGATGAAGTACTTTTTTTGAGTACGTCAGACATTTCCTTGACAAAATACTAAGATATTTTATGGTTACATACATGTGTTTATTCGGTGATCTATAGATTGGCAGCAGTTTTTCTGAAGATATGGCCTTTACACAGGTTTGCTAGTTCATAACTTGCCATTCATACTCAATGGCAATTGAGAGAGTCAGTTTGAGATGAAATAGGTTTCTGATGGTCTATTTATTTCCACGATTTAAAGAAGTTAAACCCACTTTAGTTTAGTTTGGTTTAATTGTTAACCACGGATTAAAGATAAAAACACAATCAACATAATTTTACATGGTTTGTTCCTCTTGGATCTCAATCTTGCCAGCTGCAATGGTTTCTTCAGCCTGGAAATGGTCTCTATCTGGCTCTGTAGACTTCAAAACAAGTGGTAGGGAAGGGGGCAGAATTGATTGGATTGTCAAGCAAGGGCAAATTAGAAATCTGGGAGAGCTTCATAAGGAGTGGGCTGAAGCTGGTCCTGGTGTCTGCCTGCCATGACCTACAGTTGTAGAATTCCAGGCGGCAAGCCACTCCTGAACCAAAGGCAATGTCTGAACTGTTTACTGGGATTACTGTACTTGATTCCCTGGCAAATTTGCCTAGCTTGAACAACATTAAATCTATGGGCTGTTGAAGAAAGATGAGGGAAAAGATTCCCTGAAATGCAAATGAGCTGAAGGCCAATATCAATGCAACTTGGGCTCCCATAATGCCTCAACAGTGTCAGGCTGATCTTGTCCATGCCACTATGATGTAATTAGAACGAGCCCTACAAAGTATGTGATTTGAAATTCAAACTAATAAAGTCCTGAAATGTTTCACGTTTTTACTAGTATATCATAAAAACACTTTTGGAAACAAGTTTTTGAACTAAATGAACTTGCCCGCGATATTCTTGGTGCTTCCAACTATGAATAGGATTGAACCCAACAGTGCATTGTTTATTGGTTTTAAAAGTAGCATCTTTTAATTAAAAAATACATCTTTTAATTATTAGTAGTGAAACGTAGCACAATTATTTATAGATAATGTTATACAGCTGTTGTACTTCGAGTACATAATAATTCCACTGTAATTTTAGCGATGAATGTTACGATATTAATGTAACATTGTTTTTGGAAATAATAGCACTTGATGAAATAAACAAAGGGTTACATTTAGGGTTTGAAGGTTTTCAGTCATGGCATGCACTTCCATACAATTAAATGCATTTTAAACTAATTAAATGCATTAATTTAAAAAAACGTGTTTCTATCCAAAGGAGGAAAACCTGCAAACGGTGCTAATTAACCCCAACATTGCCTCAGTTCAGACTAACGAGGTTGGCACCAAGCAGGCAGACTCTGTGTACTTCCTTCCCGTCACCCCACAGTTTGTGACTGAGGTGATCAGAGTAGAGAAACCTGATGGCATCCTGCTCTCCATGGGAGGACAGACAGCTCTAAACTGCGGTGAGTGCTCAGCACTAATCCTTCCCCAAATGAGCAGTGGTTCAATGGCTGGCTGTTTAAGTTCTTGTCTGTGGTGTTAGGGGTGGAGCTCTTCCAGAATGGAGTCCTGCAGAAGTATGGAGTGCAGGTGTTGGGGACACCCGTCGAGTCCATCATTGCCACTGAGGATCGGCAGCTCTTTTCAAATAAACTAATGGAGATCAATGAAAAGATTGCACCTAGTTTTGCTGTTAAAACTGTAAGTGCATGCCATTATCCACATCACATTATGTTGTGTTAAGCCTTCATTTTTCTATAATGACTCAAATGGTCACTAAATGCTTCCATTTGAAATTAGACATCACTTATTTGTCATTCATATTTCCAGTGTGTAAAAAAACTTTTTGTTTTTTATGCCCAAGTCGGTGATTTTTAGCAACTCTATTTTTAAGAATTTGCCTAGTTTTTGCATGCAAAATGTCAGACAGCTCCCAAAATGCACCAGAGCCACTAAAAATCTATCCACGTGGAAACAAATGTTCCCTTTCCAATATTTTTTGGTGTTTCTTATCCACATAAATAATGCACAATTTTGTGTAGAAATAGTCAATGTTTAAATAGGAGTACTGTATGAAGTGGAAAAACGATGTTCATGATATACTGGTGCTTTATTTTTTGAAAGGTGGCAGATGCATTAAAGGCAGCAGATAAGATTGGCTACCCTGTCATGCTGAGGTCTGCTTATGCCCTTGGTGGCCTTGGCTCAGGCCTGTGTGCCAACAGAGAAAAACTTGAAGAGACTGCTCACAAGGTAAAAACATTCTTTTGTTGTTAATAGTATGGTTTCACTCTACTCGCCATGCTTTCCATTGACGTCCAGTATTGCCTCTGAGTGAGCTTGTTTAGGCATATTACTCAAGGTGTGCCACTTATTACGGTATATACTGTGTTTTTGTGACCCTAATCACAGTCAGCCAATGACGTTTGCAGTACTAGTCAACCCGATTAATCAGGAGGCTCAACTATTGAACAGTCAGTGCCCAACAGGATGAGAAAACTACCGTCTTGGCTTAACTTAGCCTGCTTTGAATGGATGTGGAAAATAAGTTGAGCTAAAGGTTTGAGAATGCGTTGGAAAAGCCCAAAAGAACACCCAGTCAAGCCATGCTGTTACTGTTGCTGGTTGTTGTTTTTTTTGGTCCATCAATAAGCCAACATTTTCAATAAGTGGTCTTCACAAGGTCAGAAGCTAAATTCTTTTACACATCTATGGATTTGCTGCACAGTTTCTCATTTTGTTCTCGAGCGCCGCCTACCACTGCCTTTCTCAACAAAAGACATGTAACCAAACGAGCCAATCACAGTGGTTTGACGCACTGATGTGAAAATAAAGATGGCATTTTTTTCGCTGCATTTTTACGTTTTTTTCCTGGCTGGTGTGTAAGGTCACATAAGCGCTCTTGTACTTAAAATGAAAGATCCCCTGCTTGGAGCAGATGCATTAGTGTGTAAAGGACTTTAGACTTTGTTCATAGAGCAAGCTTTTAATAGATCCAATAAAATTGGACTCCTTTTGACAGGCCTGCTTTCAAAGATGTTTAACCTTTACAAAAGTAAGGGTAAGTTTGTTTGCTTTTGCTTTGTGCTGTTAGGCCCTTGCCATGAGCAGCCAGATCCTGGTGGAGAAGTCCCTGCTGGGCTGGAAGGAAGTTGAATATGAGGTGGTGAGAGATGTTGCCGATAATTGTGTCACAGTCTGCAACATGGAAAACTTTGATCCTCTGGGCATCCATACAGGTACAACAAACTACAATGCTAGGTTTATATAAACTGAAGGGGTTATGAACTGAAAGACCGCTGAATGGAGCAGTAAAGCTATTAGATGCTAAATGTTTTAAACTGCTTTTATTAGCAACAAGTGACCCAAGTTACAGATACATGTTGTTCCCTGTAGTGACTCAGCTCCATCTCAACTCTTGCTGACTGTTATCACTCGAACAAGAAAGCTAAACAGGGTGTCGAAATCTGTTCTTAAGAAGGACTTAGCCTACCAGTACAATAAAAAACAAAACATGTAATCTTCCATTTAAGTATGGAGCGAGCCAGTGTGTGGAAGAGAGCATGTATTTATCATATCCACTTTATTGAAGACTCAAAGGAAATCCAGGGCAAAATTTTATAAAAAAATGTTTGTTTTGAGAAGCTGGAGAGGAAAAACTGCAAATACTGTGTTGGTATTTATTATATTATTCACACTTTGCAAAACATCCAAACTGGTCTGACCAAAGAAACGTTATATTTTGTCACTGACCCCGCCGTAGCAACCTGACTGTTTACCATAGCAACCAATCTCAGCTAAGGAAAATGGGACATGAGGTCTGATATACATCACTCATATTGGCATGGTGAACTTTGCATTGGCAACCATTCCTTTTTGCTAATAAAATTCTTTTAAATGGCACATTTACTAGACAATAAACAAAAAAGTTTTCAATTGTTAACTATCAGTTTTTAATTTAAATAAAAAATTATGTGATTCTCCAATCAAGATTTATTAAAAATCCATCCCAAATAGCTAAAAAGCAATTATTTTGCATACATTGTTTTTTTTAAATGAAAACAGTTTGTTATTTATTATTAGTTACACTATTTATAATGTTTACAGAATCGAAATAATACCCCTTTTTTTAGTTATAAAATGCTAGATGTCTTTATACACGTGTGAACCTTCTACATACTCTTATTGGTCCTAAGTGATGAATACAAATCCTTCAAGTAATCAAATTTTCAATCCTAAAGGTGACTCCATTGTGGTTGCACCCAGCCAGACTCTGTCCAACGAGGAGTACCACATGCTGAGGGAGACTGCTATAAAGGTGGTACGGCATTTGGGCATTGTGGGAGAATGTAATATACAGTATGCCCTGCATCCATCTTCTTTGGAGTACTGCATCATTGAGGTCAATGCTCGCCTCTCCAGAAGCTCAGCACTAGCTTCCAAAGCCACAGGGTGAGTGATGTGTGTTTTCCAAAATATGAGCATTTGAATAGCTTACGCTCAGGCGGTTTAATGGATCGAAAATTAAATGTGGAAATTTGTGTTTTTCATGAATGAAATGTACAATTTTAATTGCATTTCCAAAGTATTCACATAAAGGTGAATTAATGTTGTGTTTTTAGTGAGATCACCCCATTCCATTGGAATTCTTGTATAGTTAACTGTGGCACTTGTATTGGCTCAGTTTGAGTTTTACCTGTGAAACAGACGTTTCTCTGTGATCAACTGAAGGTGCCATTTTCACACAACTTTTGGATCTCCTATTTTTGCCACAAAATATTGAGAGCTGGCTGCAGCCACAGTTCTGTTGAGAGCCAAATTCTACAAACACCCACCTACTATGTTCTGTGTTAAAACAGCCTATTTCCTCTTTTGTTGTTTGTATAAAGATGAGTGCGAAAAGGCATAAATAGTTTAATTCCTTGATGACTTTTTCTTGTCAAAAACATTCAAAAATTGAGCAAAGATGTAACTGATATTGACAATAACAAATTATGGCAAGCCCCAAAAGAAAAATTCACATTTAGTTTAAAAGCAAGGTTTTTGTGTAATGTTAAGTATTCTGAATGAATCCAAGATGAACTCACCTGGTGACTTTACACATGGCAAAAGCTTTTCTCTTTGGTGAACAGCAGAATTTTACAGTCTTTTTAACATTTCCTTTTGTCTTTGAATGGATTTCATTTTTTTTTTCACAGCTGAAACAGGCTCATCAAAATTATTCATTTAAATCATTAAAACCAAACACTAAAGACATGTTTACTTACTGCCATGATGGGTATGTTACCAAAATGTGCCATGAAGTGGTTAAATGAATTTGTTGCATTTTGCTAAAGAAAAAAAATATTAGGAGACAATGCAGAAATATTGTCTGTCATGTGGTCAAAAACATTGTTAGGATTTTAAAAAGAGGACAAAATTGTGGCAACTCATTTTAGTTTTTTTTTTTTGTCATCGTATTTTGGATCTTCATTAGTTGTTAAATATTATATTTATTATAATATTTATATTATTATATTATATTTTTTATTTTCAGTAGTGTTGAATATTATAGATGACTATAAATGTGAGCAAAAGTCCAGCCAAAACCTCAGCGTCTTGTTTGTATTCCATTAGATCATGCAACATCGCCCAGTGCTAATGTATGACATCGTCGTAGGTGGTACTACTCATCGCCCTTTTGACTCATTTCTCCAGGTTTCAATCGTTCAAGACGCTAATAAACGAACGTCATCAAAACATCCACTCATTTTTTCTTCATGAAGAAAACTTCTCAGAATTTGTGACACGACATAAAATTTGGACTGTATGATATCTTGTACACACAGTATGTAAGCAGTCATGTAAAATCTGCCTTTTCTCAAAAAATGTGAAGCTGGAACATTCAACATAATACTGCTACATTAGGAAACATAACCATCTTGTAAAAACGAGACAGTTATGTCATCTTGTAATACTGATGATGTTCTTATTCCTCAGCCTGGTAAATTTACGCTGCAGTGGTAACGTTTGTGAAGTCTCCTCATTATAGAGCAAGTCGTCCCTTAGACAGAGCTCGTTTTAGACAGTTTTACAATAATATCTATCAGAATAAAATTGGGAGTAAAAGTTAATAGCAACTTTTAAATGAAAAAGACGCTATGTCACTGTATCGCAATGTATTTGTTACATGCCTAATAAATAGTGAAGTCTAAAAAGTGCAACTAATAATAGTTTGCAGAAGAGCATGGCAAAGACTGAATGTGGCGATTTACATTCAATTTTGCGTTTGTGTGGAATTATTATGTGCTCAGATTTGAATTATTGTTATTTTCGTGACGTAAAAAAAGGCATATTTACAATAACATGGCTGTTTTCTGACATTTTCTCATTAGCTACCCTTTAGCATTCGTAGCTGCTAAACTAGCACTGGGCATCCCTCTGCCAGATATCAAGAATGCTGTTTCCGAGCAGACCACAGCCTGTTTTGAGCCAAGTTTGGATTACATTGTCACCAAGATACCTCGGTGGGATCTGGACCGCTTTCATGGGATGTCTCGGGAGATCGGCAGCGCCATGAAGAGTGTTGGAGAGGTGCGGGAGTTGCCATGACAACCACACAACTGAAGCTTTCTTGAAGCGATTTAAAGTAATCCACGATGAAATTATAATTTTGATCCATTCTTGCCAATTTCGTTAGCATCTTTACCGCCTTTACTCAGAGCTGTGATTTATTTATTTATTTATTTTTTTTTTCGGGAATGGAAGAACTGCTTTCTCAATCCACTAATTCGGTTCTCTGTTTTACAGGTCATGGCAGTTGGCCGAAGCTTCGAGGAGAGTATCCAGAAAGCTTTGCGGATGTGCCATCCCTCAGTGGATGGCTTTGTACCACGTCTGCCGCTGAAAAGAGCCTGGGCAGAGCAGCAGGACCTGCAGAGAGAGCTTTCCATGCCTTCAAGTACTCGGATTTTCTCTCTCGCCCAGGTACAGTATTTGACTCAGATGTGGATCACTTATAAGCACATAGATTCAAAACATTCATTCATAAAAATGTTGATTTTTAAATGCCTTTTATCGTGCTTTGTAACCAAGCATCTCAAAGGTTTTTATCGTAAATCCTTTGTTTGCACTTTGGGTTTGGGGCATTTTTTTATCTAAGGTGTCAATGCATTAAAACTAGATTCTGTGTGGTTAGAATTTGTTCACTTATGGAATTAATCAATTACATTGTAATGCAAACATAATACTTTTCTCAGAACAATAAGAAAGACAATAAGAAAAAAAACGAGGTGAAACTACTAAATGTTTCATGTTATTCACAATTGAGTTAACCATATGTATAAAGATCAGATTCTGGTTGAATATTTGAAGCATTCTACAGTGAATGCACGCTAAAGTGGGTAATTAACCATTCATAGTTGTCACATTTTAATCTTAATGGATCTCTGTAATGTCGTTTCCATTCATACATTTTTTATTTGTTTTGTAAGTAGATGTGCAGTACTAGGGTAATGAACAGTCAGCCAGTCATTATTAAAAAATAAGCTATTTCAGGACTACACATTTCCACATAGATATTTAATGGAAATTGTCAGCTTCAAGAGAAGACTAGCAATTTCATGTAAAAATAATGTGGGTGTCAAATGAACTCATGGATGCTGGTAAATTTTATTAAGGAATAATAGGCCAAATCCTTTCAAGACACGAAACATCAATAACTCTCAAGGTTGGTCTCACTGTTCTGTGACTGCAGTTTGATGTTAGTCTCCAGGCACATAATTTCATTCAGAGCAGGTTATGCCTCCTATTAAGCAGACAGGCTATTAAGTGCTGCCTTCTGATTGGCCCGGAGCCTCAACCTCCCAGCCGCACTTCTGCAACACCGAGTTACAGCTCATTGGGCTCTGTTCTGTATTCAAGGTACACCACAGGCTAACAGACAACAATCAGGAGCCATTATTTCTCATTTAACTTTGACCTAACTGCTTCGTGTAGACTGAAATAATTTATTAGAAAATCATGCCGTTTATAGCATTGTCTGCTGGTTTCAAACATTTTTATTTCTCAAGGCCCTGCACACTGGAATGAGCGTTGATCAGATCCATGACCTGACTGCCATAGACAAATGGTTCCTGCATAAACTCAGGCACATTACTGAAATGGGACAGCACTTGGCTGAGTGTAATCGGTAAGTGTTTTAACTTCCCTCTCACCAAAACATTTATCTATTTTTTTTTTTATTGATGCTCTATGATCTATGCATTTGAATTGGTTTATCAAAAGCTGATGCAATGCTAGGGCTACAGTTGTTACACTTGATAAATAATTTAGGTTTGGGGGCTAAAGCATTTGATTCAAGTTTGTAACAGACTTAAAGTTACTAACAACCTTTTTAAAAAGCTCCAATTTAAAATTCACATTTTTAGAAGTTAGTGTCAACTTGGTCTTCAGCAGGTTTTTGGGCAAAAATGACCATTATCATAGTCATTAAACCTACAACACCATTGCTTCTGTAAAGAGTCTCAGGTAATGTTCTAAGGGGCTTTGATGTAGCAAACAAAGCAGTGTGGAGATAATTTTTAGTGATTTAACAAATAAGCCCTGGATGGATTCTGGCCTTTAAAGTATGGCACTGTGTACACATCCCAATCAAAACGTCCATTAACTAACAACCTGGAGATTTAGAATCCAAGAAAAATTAAACTCATCCCACACTTCTAGGACAAAGTGTGGGCAAACATTAGAGCCATCTCCCTAAATTTATCCATATTTATTGTAATTAGGGTTGGGTCGAGGCCAGCCCCATGTGATGTGATCCATCGCCCCACCCCTCCTCTGCCGAAACAGCAACCATCTTGCAAAAAACTGTTGTTTATATTTCTGTTCATGCATACGCTGTCATCCTAATACTGGTTGGGTATGATTTTGCAGGAATGAGGTTTGCTGGGAGTTTGTCTGTAAACTGCTGTTTTGGGATCTGTAGTACGGGAATTATATGCGTAATGGCCATGAATTTAAATAGAATGGGATGGCGTTTTAAGGAGAATTGAGAGGGGTGGAAAAGGAGTTAAACAGCCCAAAGTGCATTGAAGAGCTCTGTGTAAGTCTCAACTCTTCACAAGCTAATGAATCAAACATAAAAAGCTGGAAATAGCAACACTCTTCATGCAGTTCAGTGTTAAAAAGCCTGCATAACGGGCTCTCGTGCAGTTTGCGGGAGATAATGTTAATGAACAAAGTTTGGATCAATTTCATGCAAATAATGAAAATTGGGAGTTTGTTTAATTTTTGTAGTGGTAATTCAGACATTTTTTTGCCGATTTCAGGTGTGTTGAGCATTGATACTACTGCATCCATTATTAGGCAGTAATGATCTCTGTAATATTTGGATCTGTTAGCATTTCTAAGTTGGTGATTGTTTATTTGCCACCACTTCTTTCATTTTACTAAGCCACCTGATGCTAAAAATGCCTGAGGTGTGTGCACTTATCATTGGCATCATATTGAAAACATAAGAGTAACTAAACTTTTTCAGCTTTTAGTTGATTTTAACTGACTCTTGGCTTAACCATTACATTCTATGAGGCCTACCTACCTGTGAATTTTTGAGATACTGATCAGGGCAAACAAACTTTCAGAAAGTAAGCTATAAAATTGTTTTTTTTGGATCCCATGAGAATCAAAGAGATTGAAGGAGTGGACACAGTGGAGTGGGGTGAGGGCTGACCAGGGCTCTAGAGTGCGACCAAATTTCTCAATGGTGCGACTAAAAAAAAATCAAAGGTTGCACCGGTGCGACCCGTCGTTCGAGGGGAAAAAAACGAAACTCCGTGAGTCTCCCTGTTGTTCAACAACAGACACACATTAAGCCCATATCGTGGTCTAAACCAATCAGAGATAGTGAAGAGCGTATCCCACCCCACCCCCCGATTGGCCGTGGTCCAGATATTCCTGTATGTGTGAACGTACGTTTGAAAATGCATGAGATGCAGTCAGACAGAGAGAGGTGAGTCCATCAGGTAAACAGTGGATGTAGCCGTGGATTACGAGAGAAGATGAAAAGAACAATTGACAGATTTTTCATTAAGAAAGTTAAGTTAGGGCCTTATCGTGAAAATCATAACCAATGCTCTGACACGGAGCCATCAACCTCCCCTGTGACTGGCTCTAATACATTTAGAATCGAAACTATAAACTTCAGAATTTTTCTATAAAACACATAACATGCCGCGATAAATGCACTGCTCAAGTGTCCCCTCTCCCCGCTGCCTTACAGCGGCAGGCAGCTGCAAACAGATCATCAGAAGAGGCCGAGATGAGAATTAAGTTTAACGTTGCCTACAATATTGCAAAAGAATAACTCCCCTTCACTAAATTCAAGTCCGAAATAATTCTTATGAAGAAAAATGGCTTGAACGTTACCCCGACGTACAGCAATGATGTCGCGCGCACCCAATTTATAGAAGTCATCGCAGATACATTGAAAACAAAGACGTCTGTGCAAATTGTGAACAGTACGTACATGGAATTCCTGATCGACGGAGACACATATATCGCCACAAAGGAATTCGTCATTGTGTACAGTAGTAATTTTGCGGAAAGGAAGACCGATGAATATATTATTGAACACATTGAGGTCGAGCATGCTCATGCCCAAGGTAAGCCATGTCATGTCATGGAGCCTATGTCAATAATATGCCTACCGTCTCGTTACTGCATTAACCATAATATTCTGATACTTAAAAATGAAAAAATAAATAAATAGGCTGCATTATAAACTCTTGATCTGGGTAGTAAATGGTATTATCGTTTTTATTTGTTTAATTAGGAATTAATGCTGCTTCAAAGAAAGCATTTGCTGCTCTTGGGGACTAAAATCAGTTTAAAGTTTAAATTTCAGCTCAGTAAAGCACTTTAAACACTTTTTCAGTAAGTTTTAGTTACCTTTCTTGTAGAACTGTGCTTCAAATAAAGAACTTTATTTTGACCAGGTTGTTAGTTAATCATTTACATGTCAATATCGTCTATATGGACAGTGATTTTAAAAAATAAATGAATAACTAAAAAAAGTGAACTTGTGAAAATGGGGTGTTAAATGTGATGCGGTTGAAAATTTGGGTGCACCTAACTTTTGTGCTGGTGCACCTAAGAAAAAAATTTAGGCGCACCAGTGCAAAAAGTTAGTCTAGAGCCCTGCTGACCCTGGAAAAGATGTGCAATACCTCCTTCAGACCTAAAACTGTCATTATACCAATATGTTTAAAAAGAATGCCAAGGAGTGGAAACTACAGGAAGGAAATCAATTATGTGAATTATATCAAGTAGTGGAAGCAAACCAAAACATACCTGCAACAGGAAGAGATCAAATTAAGATTATAGAAACAACACAACTGTCTGTGACGAATTTCAATTAAACATGTTCTGAACGAATGTTCCATCTGTTGTAGTGCAGGAAGTTGGTGTTTGACGAGCCAAAATCACATCGGTGATGAACCTGAAAGACAATTTCTAACTCTTTGTTGAAACAGTGAAATTGGTCTATATTTGCTTATGTGTAAAAGCAAATATAGTGTACAAACAACCTAACCACATGTTCAAGCACATCTGAAAAGTGAGATTTTTATCTGAGGTCCCCTTGAAATAAGTGAATTCTCTGCAAAAAAATGAAATTACCATTTTATTGAAGCAATAAAAAAAAACAAATGTTGTAGACTATTTTGCAGATAATAGGTGAACAGCTTCTCGATTAAATTATCTTAACCAAAATTTGATACACTGTAGTTTAAACTAAAACTACTTGAAAGGATCATTTAGCAACTCGTTAGTTAATGAGTTTAAAGTATTTACAAAGCAGTTTATGCCATAGTTTGTGCTGAAACTTCACAAGCTCTTTATATGTAATAAAAAGAAGTATATTTGGGTTAAATGTGTGAGGTAACGCATGTCACACCTCGGCTCACGCTGCAATATTGACTGTAGTGTTCTCTGTGTTTGCTTTTGATTTATTTGATCAAAACCTATACTTCATAGAATGTTTCTATCAAGTTTAATGTACTTGAAGAGTGTGTAAAACTGACACTTGTGGAGAGAAAAAAAATATCTAATATATTTCTATACATACCCACTGACTGAGCTTAGCTATACTTATAAAACCCATCACTTTATTCATACAAATCTACCAAACGTATTTAAAACAAGCAAGAAAATTCAAATGTTTGTAACCCAGTAGTACAGAGAAAAGTATTTCATGTTATAAGGTCTTTTTTCTGGTGTCAAATTGAGTGTCTTTAATGCTGTTTCCATCAGTGCAACTGCGCCAAGAGATGTACTTCTTAAAGCTAAGATGGATGGCTTCTCAGACCGTCAAATTGGCCAGGCTTTGGAAATCTCAGAGGGAGAAGCCCGGGCTCTTAGGCTCAACAAGAACATCCGACCCTGGGTCAAACAGGTGCAGTGAACCAAACTGACTGTGTGCGCGTGCGTGTGTGTTTAAAAACCTACATTTGCTATATGCTACAACAAGGCTACATCTAGTAAGTCATAGATTTAAGTGAAAAGTATTTATTTATCTACTGGTAGTGAGGATTGCGTTGAGGAAAGCATAAAATATTGGATTTAATACTGCATAGAAATTAAAAGTAGTGCTGTTTCACTTCTTTCCGTTGTCAGATTGCAAAAATACGGATTGATTTTGAAGCAAGTGAAGACAGTGCCTTAAGTGACCACTGCCTCATCTATACATAGACTTTGCACTCTTTTTCAGATTGATACACTTGCAGCTGAATACCCTGCAGCCACCAACTATTTATACTGCACTTACCATGGCCAGGTATAACATTCTCTCTTTTTTTGGATTTTTGCATACCATTTCCTTTTATGACTTCAGCACACATGAAAACGTCTAACCATGTGACCCAACTTTTATTTTATTGCCAAAAATGTATTTATTGCACGTAGAAATGTAGTTGTTTCCTTTACGAAATACATCAGTTAATAATGTATCACAGCTTCAACAATGGTCAACAGAGATAAGGAGATTATACTGAAAAAATATGTAAGTATAGGTGTTTCAAAAAGTACTTTGTAGCATACTAAAGACTAGGACTGCAGCTTTTAAAAAAAATTATCCAAATAAACTTTTTTTTAGAAATCTAGGTATTATTTATGAATAAAATATAGAGTTTAGTTTTGACAATTTGAGTCTAATTTGTGTAATTGTGCATCTTGTGGTCACACTCCTGACATGAGCATTCGTTGACAATGAATTAGATTTTTATTGATTAGTTTTTGCAGCCCTACTGGAGACCAATGCTCATGGTCTTTTTCAGATAATTCTCCTTTCCTATTCTTAAAATGAAGGCAATACGTAAAAAAAAACTTTTAACATACATTAATTTATGTGACAAGGTTTTGTTGACCAAGATATGTAATATGAAATGTATCATTAAGGGAAAAACAATCTGAACCAGGATAGAACTTGGAAGAATTAGGATTCATGGTGATCTTGGAGATAAAAGTGAAAAGATTAATGCTTGTGTATTTGAGTAAATAAAACTTGATATCGTTTTGTAGACCCCACAGATGGTTTTACATTTGTCTTAATTTCAACAGGAGCATGATTTGGATTTTCAGGACCATGGCATCATGATTGTGGGCTGTGGTCCATATCACATTGGTGAGCTCAAATCTGTAATTTGTAACCTTTAAATGTGTTTAATATTTTTTTTTTGTTAGCTACTCAGTAACTCTCATTTAAACCTATTAAAATGTCATCTTTTCATTAGTTTTAATGAGCAAATAATGAGGGCATTGATTTACTCTTTTCTCTCGCAGGCAGCAGTGTGGAGTTTGACTGGTGTGCTGTGTCAAGTATCCGTGCCCTAAGACAGATGGGTAAGCGGACAGTGGTGGTGAACCATAACCCGGAGACAGTCAGTACGGACTTTGATGAGTGTGACCGGCTGTATTTTGAGGAGTTAACCCTGGAGCGAATCCTGGACATCACACAGCAGGAGGTGAGAGGACAAAGCTCAGCCCAGGCATCTGGTGCATTTGGTTTGCTGAAAGACATTTTTGAACATGTTACAAGGACATTGTTAATGGTTGTTTTTCGCGTTTTGTATACAAGCCAAAAATGTAATAGCTAAGTTGTTTTGTTTTTTCAAAATATGTTCAACAGATTCAACAATGCTTCAGAACGTCATAGCGATAGAATGGTGAATTACGCTTATGATTTGTTTAATAGGAAAGAGTTAAAAAGGATATTAAATGAAATTCGTTCTATGAAATAATAGAAGGCCTCCAGATAAGCCTTTGAGAGAGGAAAGAGATACTTTTAATATGTTGAAATTGGATTGTCTTATATCTTGATTGATTGAACACATGATGGCTCCGTTTCATGTACAAATGAAAACTGCCTTCACCTTTTGGTCTTGATCTGTCCCGAAACCCTGCAAATTCAAAAATGTTGTTTTTCACCAAAATGTTTTAAACCAAATAAAGGCCAAATACAGAATACAACACTCCTATTGCTTTAATGTTGATCTCCTATCTTGAATTTAACCTTCAAAATTGTTGATATTTGGAGGACAACCTCCAGAACCCAATTAGTTCACATCCATATTTCAAGTATTTCAGTATCTGAAACAGGCATTTACCCTCCGCTCTTGAGCTATCCTTTTATCCATGCAAATGTCAAACGATTTGCAAAAGAGAAAAATTACCAAAACAGGAAAAATAAACAAAAAACATAAACACTAAGGGGTGGGTATGTCATTTTTGGCCAAAATCAAAATGATCAAAACTATTAAATCTTACATCAAAAAAGCCATGTATAGACTAAAACATTCTTGATGTTTTAATCTTTATATGTTATGTAGAAGTTGAGAATATGTAATAAAATATTACAAAATATTTGGAAGTCAACATTAGTTAACCTGAAAACGGCATCACCCTCTGGTCTTGAGCTGTTCTTTTATTTATGCAATTTCCAGACAGTTTGAAAAGATACAATTTTACACCTGTACAATTATACAGACTAAAACATGTTTTTTTAATCTTAGTATGTTATGTAGAAGTTGAGAATTTTTAAAAGTGTCAAAATTGGAACGCAACCTCCTGAATCCAATTGGTTCAAGTCCATGTTTTAGTTTTAATTTACCTCATTCATCTCAAGTATAAAAGTTGAAGTCAACAGACACTTTCCATGCCTTCACAGGGCTGCCCGGGCTGCATTGTGTCCGTGGGTGGACAGATCCCCAATAACCTGGCCATGCCCTTGCACCTGAATGGGGTGAAGATTCTGGGAACTAACCCTGCTCAAATTGATCGTGCTGAAGAAAGATCGATATTCTCTTCAATACTGGATGATCTGGGTGTAGGCCAGGCCCCTTGGAGGGCTCTCAACACACTAGTAAGTTACATTTTCTTAGAATAGATAAAATATCCCATAAAAAAAATAAAGTGTTTTTTGGTGAAAATCTGCAAATAGAAAATCACTGTATAGTAGTTAGGGCAAGTCATTCTCATAATGTATCATGAGACTCTTAACCAGTAAAAAAAGGTGCTTTGATTATTTGAAGTTGTTATCCACTTGAATTCTCTGAGGTGTGCATTTTTGTTGATTGTGCATAGTTTCTTGTTAAGAGGCATTGTTTGAAATGTCAAAACTAACATAAAATAGTTTCACATATCTGTTACAAAACGTTTTTCCCCACTCACAACTGCACTAGTAAAAAAAGCTTTATTTTGTAAACCTGGCCTTATAGTTATTCATGACTTCATACATGTGAGAATTGCTAGAGCTTCAACCAAGATTATTTTAACCGTAAACTTAATGGTGTACATAACCTTCCATGCATTAGCATCAGTTGATTTAGGTTGGATGAGATGTAATCCTGCCTAAATAGAAAAGACTCACTCTTGTTTAATTAATCATTCATTACTCCATTAATTCCAGGCTTTCAAGAAATTGTGCATGACCATGTGGGAGTTTTTGCCAGGTGTCGTTACACTTCTTGTCCTTTCACTTTTACAAATGCTTCATTTACCCCAAATACTCCAGAGCTGTCGAGTGCTTTCAAACAGCAAACATTAGAAGTGCTGAAACATGTTCGATTGAAGAAAGCTCGCTCGTCCATTTTGCTACATCTAGCCCCCTTGCCGCAGGCCATGGAAAGGAAGAGCTGAAGTTGGTATGATCAAGAGAAGCCCCACGGCGCTGCCCACTCAACCTCCGCTGGTCTTGGTCTTGCTGCAGAGGGCACATGCAGCATTTTAATGGTCTCCCTGTTCTTAAAACAAGACAGGAAGGCTGTTGGGATTCAGTAGTATGTTAAGTGTGCCAAGATTTGGGTTTGAATTTCGATCAAAGATGTTCAGTCATACTGTATTTACTTCTGGAATATTTCAACTAAACTCACAATCTGACCTAATTAAGATATGCCAATTAGGTTTTACTACCACATTACAAATGATTTCAATATTTCAGACATTGATCAATAGTTGAATATAAATAGCAACTTGAGGTTTCATTCAACAAGGTATTGATATCTAGAGATGGAGTCCCAGTGTTAAAGATAAGTACAAGTCCAGGGTTGTCGAGTTATTCAAGACAGTTCAATGCAGTTAGTCCATTATAGGTCTAAAAATAACAAAAATTATTTTCTCTATAAATGTTGTTGAAATCTTAATCAAAACCAATTCGGCTTTATATAGCTTTAAACACAGAAGATGCTAATAGCAACCTAAGGGTTAACATATTCTTAGTTGTGATGTGACTTCCTGGTCTATCTTCGAACAATAGGATTAAATTTAAATTTTAAATTAAATTTTTCCATTGCAATGTACTACTTGATTTCTGAAGCAAACATATTTTCTACAAGATGATAATTAGCCAAATTCTTGCAATGTGGTAAGGAATCATTATCAATTTCTTGCAATGGTTAGAAAATTAAAGCAAAACACAGATCAAACTAAGCCAGGTTAAGATATTTTGTTAATTGACCCGTCAGTAACAGTTCCCGTAGTTGTGGACTGTTTTTGCAAAACTCAAAAAAAGCAAAAAAATCTAATGTTCTATTCCAAACTGAATCCAAGCTAAAATGTAATTAAGAAAAAAACAAAAACCAACCAGCATTTTTAACATTTGAAGAAATGAACATGAGCTGCATGAGGCCATCAGGGAGAGTTGTGTTTGTTCAACCGTAGTCACTTTTCAGCAGTTGGTGGTTGCGTTTTTGGGCTTCATAAAAAAAGTCAGCACGAAGATCTCTTTCACCTGGTTACGGACTTGAAATAATATTTTATTTTAGTTCAATAGTTGATGTCATACACCTTGTGCCAGAGTTTCCTGTGAAGCTAATGCAGCTTGGCCATGAGTTTGATTGTGAGGGAGGACTTATTGATTTTCGCAGTGTGTGTGTGATCTCAGAGGGTCAATTCTATTTCTGATCTGCATAGCTTACCTCTTCCTAAACAAGCATGCACTAGAAATGTCTTATTTAATGAATAAAAAAACAACAAAAAAAAAACAGCGATTGAGTGTGAACACAAATTAATCGGAGTCAAGACTAAGTCCATAAAAAAAACAGACTTTTTATTACAGCACTATTAAAAATGTTGCATTTTGAATGGATGAAAGTTACAAATTTTCATCTTTTATTGTAAATATTTCTGCAGGAAGACGCCATTTCTTTTGCAAGAGATGTAGGCTATCCTTGCCTCCTGCGGCCATCTTATGTTCTCAGGTGAGTGCTTGAAAGTCAATTATTATACTTTTTGAGCACGTAAAAGTAGAACGCTATGTGTACAATTCTACTTTTACCTGTTCAAACATTAGATTAATCTTCAATTGCTCATTCCTTGAAATGTAATTTGATTTGGATAAAAGCATTTGACCAATTCATAAATGTAAGTTGGGCTAGAACCCAGCAGAAATTATGTATTTGTTCTATTTTGAGGAATTTTTTTCTTCAGTTTATTCATTAACTGTCCTTTAGTGAATGTTTTACTGGACCATTAGTATTATGGAACATACCGGATAATCTTGGAGTTGCTGGTTTTACTCGATTGACCATCATTGAGCTTGTTTTATGGTTGAAAGTGACTAAAAGTTAATTAATCAACTGATGATTTGTCGAAGGCAGAACACCTCCGTTTAAGGCTCATCGATTTTTGGCCAATGGTGATGTTTAAAACTCCAAGGACTTCTTGTTTCCAGGAAGTCCCAACTGGCAAGACTTAACTCCTCATTTGCACAGAACAAGACAGCAGGCTTCTTATTTAAGTGCATCAATGAGGAAATGCACATTGAAATAGCTATAAATTCTGTCTTGAATCATTTAATTCACATCTCAATCATAAAAACACTTTCTGTTTAAGAGCACAGTTCTATTCACCTTTCTAAGCTGTGTTTAGTATATTTTATTTTATTAGGAAGCGGATGACTCCAGAATGTTAAGTTTATTTATATTAATATTTTCAAACAATAAAAATAAACCTGAATTAAATAACACATCCGTTTATCTGTAAAACTTACTGCACATCATTGTTAGTGTGATTACATTTTACTGCTATTGCACAAACCTATTCAATTATTTGTAAATATATAAAAAAATCGCAAGCCATTGGACAATTGAGCTGTGATTATTCTTCTATATTTGTTTATTCTTTTATCATGTTCTATAGCACTTCATCTAGGATTTGATCATTAAACGGAGAGCTTATGACATCAACCCATTCAAAACCTCCTCAAAATAAATCAATGCTTGAAGCAATGCCTGACCCAAATATAATTCTCAAGATGGCTTTTCCTCCTCTTTTTATTCTCTCTCTTCCCATATGTTCTACTTCTCATTAAACGATAAAATCAAGGTTTTTATATTATTTCCTGATGGGCTCATTTAAGTGTCGAAATGATGAATGATGGGCATCTTTTGTTTCTTTTCCAGTGGCTCAGCGATGAACGTAGTGTACGGTGAAGAGGAGATGAAGCGTTTCCTGGAGGAAGCCACACAGGTGTCACAGGTGAGATCAATAACTTCAGTCAATGCATAAGACACAATTTTACTCCTTATTACTGCTGAAGTTATTTTTCATTCTGCCTAAACATTCCTGATGAATCTCCTTGAGGAACTTCCAATTTCTTGTTTGCAGTCTAAGCAGTTCTCCTGCAGCTCCAAAAAGTTATTGCATATTTTGAGACTACTATACTTAAAGTACAAGAGACATTTCATTTATTCATCCATTATTCACACTTGTAGGCTTAGATAGGTATTGATTTTTGCGGTTCTTTGCAGTATTATTTGTAATTAGAATAAAAAAAAAATACACATTTAATCAAATCGCAGTGAACTTCTAGCCCTGTCAGTGTTTCATCCGATGATGAACATCCGGTATTTCACTATTTCAGCTGACATGCTGTTTTACTGAATAGCAATAAAAGATAGTTGTGCACTTGCAAATTTCATGATGTTTTTAATTTCACAGTCCTAAAACTGGGCACATTGTTACCATGCAGATTTATAGAGTCGTGAATCCTTTCATGACCGCTAAAATGAACTGGTTTGAGGTGGAACTTAATGTTCTCAAGCAATCACTTAAGCTTAATTTTATCCAGTTAGAAATATGTTTGCTATGCCCACTTGTCCTCTGCTTTATGTACATTCATAAACGTAAAAACTTTACAATGCAGTGTCTTTCCTCTTTTAATGAGCTTTGTTTTGTAGGATCTTCTTTAAATCTTTTTCTCAACTACAGGATCATCCTGTAGTAATTACCAAATTCATCTCCAGTGCCAGGGAAGTGGAAGTGGATGCAGTGGCCAAGATGGGCAAGGTGAGCGATAACTCTAGAATAACTAGAATTATGTGCAATATTGATTAAGAATGAATTGATTATAATCAAATAAACCTTGAATAATTTAGTGTAATCTTTAGAAATGCTGTAGTATTGCATAAGTAATACAGTATTCCACAAAAAAATATATTACAAATAATTTTCTGCTGAACCTATATGATATTACACTCACCTGATTTTTCATTGCATTTTATGGATATTTTTTATCAGATGTGTGATCTGCAGCCTTTCAAACAATGCATCTTAAAGAATCCTCACAATTAATGTAGAATAAGTGAATATTTCACTTGATTTTTAAGTTGTTATTGATGTTTTAATATAATTCTCATTCCAGGTTCTGGCTCATGCCATCACAGAGCATGTGGAGGATGCAGGAGTGCACTCTGGAGATGCTACACTCATGCTGCCCACCCAGACCATCAGCCAGGGGGCTTTGGAGAAGGTGCCAGTCTCATTTGCACTCAACAAAGCTCACCATGTCCTTTCTGATTCACACCTTCTTCAGTCACTTTCTCTCTTTTGGCTTGTCACACTTTTCCATAAATCTCACCCAAAACTTCAAAGCATAATTTTTTTTGTTGGATGGTACATTTTGCTCATCTTTTCAGCAGCTTTTAATTATACAATAATTCTGGCTATATAGTATGGTTTATTTTAAATGGTTTAAACCAAGATTGCTACAGTATACTCTGAGTTAAATAGTTCCATTTATATTTGACAGTCCTAATTATTATATTTATTTAGCCGCATTTCAAATTTTACTTCTACAAGTACTGCAGTATTTTTGGGAGTAGTTCAGCTATGCTTCTGTTTTGAACCATTAGCAATGCTACATGCTAATCAATGAAATGCAATCTTGCTTGTGTTTAATCTTTATTGAGACTCTGTCTGAATCAAGGAGACAAGGGAATACAGCTATTAGAAACACACTTGACAAAGCCATTTTCTCCTGCAAAGTTAAAAGCAAAGTCAGACAATCTATAAGCAGTTCAAAAGACTAGTCCATCATTTTGAACTTTCACAAATGTTTCAAGTTGCGCAATGTTACTCAAATCTTTCCGAGGTTTCATTTGAGGAGATTATTACTGTTGAGAAATATGACTTTATAAACATTACTCTTCATTTCAGGTGAAGAGCGCTACTCAGAAAATTGCAAAGGTGTTTGAGATTTCAGGGCCATTCAACACTCAGTTTTTGGTGAAAGGCAATGATGTAATGGTAAGTAGCATTTACTTATTAAAGAAATCTAGACATTAATTGTTCATGAAATGAGGAACAATAAAATTTTGATTCACAATAAAGTAATGTTCTTGGACAACACAACAAATCATTCATTTATACTTGAAGAGTTTGGTTCCAAAACTTAAAGGGTCTCTAATAAGTCCAAATGAATAATAAGTTGAATGAACATCAACATAAAAAAATCCACATTTAATTTAAAACGTGTATTTTCCACAAAATAATCTATGACCAGTTACACCCTAAAACCCACTCGTTCCATCAACATAACAGCCACTCTACCCATTTTGTGACATATGTCCATGGTAAGTCCCAAACTTGCACATAATCAGTGATATTGGACCACAGTTTGCTTGAGAAGAAGGTTACGTTACATTCATCTTGCAATGTTTTCAACTCAATTTAATTCAACTCATTTAATGTGCAGTGTGAAAACTATAAGTCTCAACTTTTTAACATGCTCCTTTTGCGGATGTCTATATTCGTATTATAGACAACACAATGAAGATATGTTTACTGTCCGGCTATCGCCATGATAGTCACATGATCAAAAAGAGCGAAGAGTTTGTATTTGTTGTGTTTTTAGAGAAAAGCTGAAATAAACGGCCAAAAAAGAAATCCCAATCGCCGGACTGAATAGTGTTCAAAAAGTGGAAACTTGCTTTTTGGAACCAATCCCTTCATTGTTTCCTGTTTGTAACCCAAGACCATTTGTTTATGCCTCAGGTGATCGAATGTAACCTGCGCGCCTCCCGATCCTTTCCTTTTGTCTCAAAAACTATTGGTGTTGATCTGATTGATGTGGCTACCAGGGTGATGGTGGGTGAACCAATAGATGAATCCTGTCTGCCGACTCTTGAAAACCCCATCATTCCAGTCGACTATGTTGGCATTAAGGTAATTCTCAATTAATTTACATATATGATGTAAAATAATGAAACTATGCATGTATTTCAATAGCATTAGTGTGTAAACATGGACAAAATATGCAAATTCCATTTAAAGTTATCAAAGGTATTCTCAAGGTTCATCTGTGTTTTGTTGTGTTTAAGATGAAACCTCCAGTATTTTCTTATTTTAAAATAGTTAATTAGGCTCCATTAATCATGTGTTCATTATGCAGTTTAGATTTCTACTATCAACATGACGTGTTTTAGAAGTTTTTTTGACTTAAGTATCTTATAATTAAGAGAGTGGGCATTAATCAGCTTCAAATACGATTGATTGGACATTTACAAAGCAGTCAGTGGGGGTTACTATCACTGGTTTAGGAGTGAGTGTTTTTATGCAAATCTAAGACATTTGCTGCCTGAATTGTCTCAATTCTCCAAAAGTCATTACCTGTGAAATGATCAAGGAGTTTCAGAGCAATAGCCACAGAAGAGGAGCCAATCACATGGGAATAATCCCTGTCTCCTGCCAATCTCAAAGTTTTAAATACCTCATTTAGTTCTGAGAGGAATTTTAAACAGCAAACTGGATGTTTCCGTAGGAAAGAAACATATGGGGGATTTATTCTGTCTCAAAAGATCATTCTTTTTCTCTTTTAAGTTTCCCATAGGAGTAAGGGTAAAGAAAGAAAAAGTGTTAGGCAGAGATGGATTCTTATTAGGGGTGTAACGGTTCACGGTATGTATTGAACCGTTTCGGTACGGCCTGTTCGGTTCGGGACACTTGCGTACCGTTTCGGTATTCGGTATTTGTATTAAATAATATAAATGTATTATTAGCGCGATATTAAGCGCAGCGGAACCATGTTCCTAGGCGAGTTTCCGCACGAACGTTATTGAGGGACGTGCAGCTGTACTGTGCGCCACTCAATAGCGTCCGTGCGGAAAATCGGCTTTGGCTTCCCTGTTAAAATACATCACGGGGATAGACGAGTGGATAAATTTAAAGTTGTATGCCGACATTGTTCCACGGAGATCGGGCAGGCAACACATCTAACATTTTCTACTGCTGGAGATATTGTCACTGCAACCAGATCTGTGCTCTCTTCAGAAAATGTGGAGAGGTTAATCTGTTTAGCCTAAAACTTGAATAGTTTTGTTGATATATAAGCTGAAGCTGTTGCTAGTGTTAAAAGTTTTCAGGTCCTAACTAGTTGCAGTATTTCATTTTTTATTTAATAAAATGTGTTTTTCTTTATAAAGAGTGCAATTTATTTAAAATATCACCCAAATGTGTCACTTTTATTTATTTTATGCAAGAATTCTATTGTGTATTGGCAGCTTTTCAAAATAAAGATTATGTAAGTTTGTACCGAATTATTTTTTTGTACCGAACCGAATTAACCGAACCGAACTCTCCAAGACACTGTACCGAACCGAATACAATTTTAGCGTACCGTTACACCCCTAATTCTTATGTGTTGTTTTTAAAATGATCTACTTATAAACATGGTTTCACAACCAAATTAACATTTGAACAGATAAGAAATTACTCTGTTATTGATAAAGGTGTCACAATCTGATTCAAATTCAGTTTTGTCGCTAATCAATAAGAGAAGTCACTATCTGCGTTTCCATTCAATTAGTTTTATGCGCATTTTGGAATATGGCATAAAAAACCCTGGATGAAAACGCCAAGAAATTCTGGGATAAACTTTTTATACGATAAGAAACGATGCGCGTAAACTAGAATAGGAAAAAATGTACAGAATAAATTCCGATGCAACAGCAATGTGTTTTTCTGTCTGAACTGGGAAGCGTTGGGGCGGTATTAATGGACTACAAACCAATTTTATTGCAAAACATCTGAAATGTTGTTGTGGTCATTCTAAAATTCCTTAACCAAAGTAGTTCAGGATCATCACCTCCCAGAACTGTTTTGACCATCAGCGTTCTTCAAAAGCAAGATGATTGTGATTGGTGCCTGAAGGACTGGTCTGAATTCACTCTTTCTTCTGAATTATTTCATTGGTGAAAACACTAATGCATTAGTGTTTCCTCCCTTTTGATAAATCTTAAATGCATTTTAGAAGAAGTGCTGTGCATGTCTAACAATTACCCAATGTAAAGCGATCATTTTTTTTTCATGAGGTGGTCGGGATGTATGTTTTCAAAGCACATGAACACTCTTAGTTTCCTAAAAGAACCAGAGAACCTTGTGTTTTGCCATTATACACTATAAGAGTCTGTGCAGATTACTTGTAATTTTCTCTCGCAATGATCCTTTGGGTTTTGGAAAGGTTTGGTTTCCATGCCAACAATGGATATTAAAAAGTCTGTCAACTCATTCTTGCAAAGACCAAAATCTGCGATTCCATGCCTGAGCTTCTGACATCTTTCTATATTTTCAACCACGTAGAGAAGCATTGTGGCTGTGAGTGGTCTCCTATTGGTCATAGCTACACAGGCTTTAACCATTGTGCTTTGCTGGAAGTATTTTTTTTGTCTCTTTAGAGGCTAATTTGTTACAAAAAACGATTTAAAATTGGTTCAAATGTGCCCATGCTTTGTCCTGTGGGTGGCAGTGGTGGAGCAGCTTTTTTCAAAGTTTTCATTTTGTTACTGAAAGTCACCCTTACCTGTCAGTTGTTGTTTAATTAAACATATTGCTGATTCATTCTGGATTGATTCTTTGTATTAGATGTTGTGTATGAGTAAGTGCTTAATGTTAATCAAGTCTGTTTAATAATATGGAAAGGCTATGAGAAATTCGTTAGTTATTAGGGGCGTAACGATTAACTCTGATTACTGAGATTTTATGTCTACGATACGCGTCACAATGTTTTTCAACACTTGTTTTTAAACTGTTTGTAGATTTTGACACCACAGAGCTAAGAAGGCTCAGGTCCACTTTGATTTATATGAGTGCATTTGATAACATCCATCCACTAGGGGGCAGTTTTAATGTTTGTATCAAATCTTTTTTACTCTAAATGATGGAGAGAGACAATTTTATAATCTTTCTCATTTAAAACGTGAGAAAATGATAATTGTCTTCTAGTAAATACTACATAAAACAAGAAGACAAGGTAAAGAAGTTTCAGAAGTGACTCGAATGCACTTCAGCTCCTAGATGATATCTCCATGATGCATACTGGGATAATATTGTATTGCTAGTATATTGTGACACCCTTATAAGTTATGCCGTCAGGTGACAACTGAATCTTATTTAAGCTTCTCCATCTTTATCAGCCTGGCCTCGCTGGTCACACCAAAGGGGCTTTGTCAGGTTTGGAAATGCACTACACAGAGGTGAAATATTAATTACTCAATGCTTTAACTGTTTTTCTGTTGTCTCCCAGGCTCCAATGTTTTCCTGGCCTCGTTTGAGGGAAGCTGACCCGGTCCTGCGTTGTGAGATGGCCTCTACTGGAGAGGTACAGCATGGAGTTGCTTTAGTTTTATGGATTGCATTGTGTCATAAAAGTCCTTTGCTCAGGTTTATCAAGGCCATCTCTAGTTTTATGAGTCACAAACACACTATTTTGGTGTTATCCTTCCTTTAAATTCATTAAAACATTTGCATCAATGCAACCACCTCATTGAGAAAACTATAGGGAGGGGAATGGTTAATCTTCCAGTTCTGATTTTCAGGACATTGTCGTTATTCCTAGTCTACTTTAATCTGCACATTCTTTAAAACACTCGATACATATTTCTTCTGCTTTAAAATATTCAGTTAATAGATATGAATGAATAATTTAGGAGGCTGTTGCAATGGATGTTTGCTCACGATCATTGATGTTCTAGCTCCTGTGTTTCACCATCTTCTTTTGCTCTCTGCAGGTGGCTTGCTTTGGACCAAACATCTACTCTGCCTTCTTGAAGGCTATGCTCTCCACGGGATTCAAGCTTCCCCAGAAGGGCATCCTCATTGGGATACAAGTAAGAGGAAATTTCCTTTCATTATTACACCTGGGACACATTGTAAGACACCTCTGCTGTATTTATGTCAAAGGTTTTTTTTTACTCCAAGTACAGCAAAAAACAGATGATCATATACATGGGCACAAGATTATCTTGTAATATTTGTAATAATACATATCTACTCACATCCATAGCTTTGATAAAATTGTAAAAAAAAAAATTATGTCAACAGCTGGAGGGAACTTAATACTGACCACAAAAGAAATTAACTTAAACTATTTTCTTTTAATTGTCATTTATTAAAAATGCTACATAATTATTTACTTTAATAAGTCATTTTCTTTCAACACAAAGTATTGTATGGTTTGAATTGAATGCTAAAAATACAAAATGTTTTTATGTTAATCCATGGTAAAGTTTTAAAAATTAACAATTAAAATAATAATAATAATAATAATAGTGACAAAGTAACTGTTCCATCAGCCCTTTTATGTTATGCAGAAACAACGCAAATATATTTTTGTTCATTGATCGTTTAGTTCTTCTGGAAAGTTTACCTTGTAATATTCTGGTAGTAAACTCACCTAGTGATGAGAAAAAGATGTATTCTGGTTTGATGTCATCTAGAACCTGCACAATATACGTTTGGAGCAGGAAAGAATAAAATAAACTGTGCCATTTAAATTTTATTTCATGGCTATATGTCATTGAATAGCTTTTCCAATGAAACAATTTTACATTTTCTTGTTCACTCACAATTCTTTATGATTCATGCTTGCTCTCACGCTTGATCAGAGATGTTTTCAGGGTCTTACAGGTTTCGATGAGAGCATGAAATTCTTGTTCAAAACCAAAAGTCAGGTTTTTGTAGACGCTGGCTGTAGATCATGACATGCTTTTTAACCTGGCAGTGGTTAAGTCTCCATGAACACAACACAGTGTTATTGATTGAGGGAGAGCTTGCTTGAAGTAAATAAAAGTCTCCTCCTTCACATCCAGCTAGACTTCTTGACCTTTTGAAACAGAGATATATTTAATTTTACTGTATGTGTTCATCTCCAGCATTCATTCAGACCTATGTTCCTATCCACTGCTCATCAGCTTCATGAGGAAGGATTTAAGGTAAACTAATTTGCATTCAAATCTTTTAATTTTATAGTATCTTGAATAAAAGCATCAGATATTAACAATAACTTTGTCATTAGCTCTATGCTACAGAAGGGACTTCATTGTGGCTCAATGCTAACAATGTTCCAACCCTTCCTGTTGGTTGGCCAAGCAATGAAGCTGAAAAGCCACACTTACCCAGCATCAACAAGTGAGTATTAAATATAACTTTTATTTATATATATATGTATACATATATATATATATATATATATATATATATATATATAT
>SRMA01001078.1:0-23534 GCA_007224835.1 Danionella cerebrum
GACACCTTTGACCTACTTATTTGAAATCAGCTTGCACCTGGAGTTATCAACTGTCAGATTTTCAAACGAATCAGCTGCAGCTGGAAAGTCAACTGTCAGATATTCAAACGATGGCAAATCTGCTGGAGAAAATCCGATTTCCATGCCTCAAACAAATAAAGATTATGGAAGAACCGTAAGACATATCGAAATGATTCTTTCTTTGTAAGAAGCAGAAGACCCTAACGAAGAGAATGCTGTAATTTTTTGTGAAGGTGTGATTAGAAATAAAAAAATTATGGCGAGCTACAAATAGCCTTCATTTGATTCTGTGCAACTGCTCATTTTAGAGAAATCCATACCCTCAAACAAATAAACATTACGAAAGAATGACCAGAGGTATTGAAATATTTCTTGTACTGTTAGAATCCCAAGATTTTAAGGAAGAGAATGGTGTAAATTGTGTGAAGCTGCGATAAAGTGTGAATGATTTATGGCGAGTTAAAAATAGCCTGCGATTGAGATTTTAAACAGAATCCAACAGAATTTTTGAATGGAGGTGAATGGAGCAATTATGTGCACTCGTTGTGGTTTAGGCCACCTGGCGTAAAAACCGTGTGTTTTTTAAAAATGAAAACAGCACCAACTGAAAGAGGACAAAAATCTCTACCATTTAGATATAAAATGTGTGTGTAAAGGTTAATTTTTAGTTGAGAAAACATTGCAAGTATCAACAAGACTGAGCTTGCTCAAAGTTAGAGTGAGCGATGACATCACCACTCTAGGGCTCCCATAGGGAATGACTTGGCCGATTTTTGGGCCGAAATTCGCGATTTTTACGGAAACCGCTGGTCAAATCGGTCCGAAAAGACATAGCAACTCGAGGGGGAACAGCTTGGATGACCGTGGAAAGTTTCGTGGCTGTAGCTCGAACGGGCTAGGAGGAGAAGCGTTGTAAAATTTTGACGTGGGAAAAGAGAAGAATAATAATAAGTTTAAGAGAGATAACAATATGTTGGCTCTGCAAGCCAACATAATAAGTTTAAGTGCAATATCAATATGTTGGCTTTGCAAGCAAGCCAACATAACTAGATTTTAAAGTTTGCACGCAAACTTCGATGTTGGCTTGCGTTGGTACCGTTTAATACCTTTTTTTAAATGTTGTCAATTCCGCAACAATAACATAATCCAACCCCCATGTATCTATGATTCTCATAAGCTGAGATAGTTACATGCAAAATTGGTTGCTATGGTAACCAGTCTGGTTGCTATGGAGGGGTCAGTGACCTAACATATTGTTCCCCATGTCAACACGAGTAAAATACACCAACCCCCTTGTCTCTATGACTTTCGTAAGCTGAGATAGAGATACGCCATATTGGTTGCTATGGTAACAGTGTGGTTGCTATGGAGGGGTCGCTGACCTAATATATTGTTCCCCATATGAATACGAGTAAATTACAGCAACCCCCATGTCTCTATGATTTTCCTGAGCTGAGATAGGTACATGCCAAATTGGTTGCTATGGTAACCAGTCTGGTTGCTATGGAGGGGCCAGTGACCTAACACATTGTTCCCCATGTCAATACATCAACCCCCATGTCTCTATGACTTTCCAAAGCTGAGATAGAGCTGTGCCATATTGGTTGCTATGGTAACCAGTTTGGTTGCTATGGAGGGGTCGCTGACCTAATATATTGCTCCCCATATCTATACGGGTAAAATACAGCAACCCCCATCTCTCTATGATTTTCCTAAGCTGAGATAGACATGCCATATTGGTTGCTATGGTAAACAGTCTGGTTGCTATGGAGGTGTCATTAACATAATATGTTTCAGCTGTCAGTATGGGTGAAGCTTACCAGCCCCCAAGTCTCTAGCATTTTTCTAAGCTAAGATAGAGATGTGGCAATATAGTTGCTATGGTAAACAATTTGGTTGCTATGGAGGAGTTAGTGACATCATGTTGTAATCTACTTTCCATTTAGACTAATATAAAGCAACCCCCATGTCTCTACTGTGTTCCGTTTAGAAGATATTTGACATTGAAAGTTATGTCAAAAAGTGGGTGTGGCTTAATTAATTTATGTTAATTCACAAGCAATGATGGGCTGGATAATGCTTGTATGACTTTCCAGTGTCAATCAATTAAAGAAGCTCTTTTATAATAGGATCTATAGGGTTCATGCTCCATTCATTTCAATGGGCCATTGAAAGTCTATGAGACACCTTTGACCTACTTATTAGTAATCAGCTGCAGCTGCAAACGGCCAGCTGTTGAAACTGCCAGTTTCAACTGTCAGATTTTCAAACGATGGCAAATCTGCTGGAGAAAATCCAATTTCCATGCCTCAAACAAATAAAGATTATAGAAGAACCGTAAGACATATCGAAATGATTCTTTCTTTGTCAGAAGCAGAAGACCCTAACGAAGAGAATGCTGTAAATTTTGTGAAGGTGTGATTAGAAATAAAAAAATTATGGCGAGCTAAAAATAGCCTTCATTTGATTCTGTGCAACTGCTCATTTCTGAGATTTCGATACCTCCAAACAAATAAGGATTACGAAAGAAGGATACGACACATTAAAATATTTCCTTCACTGTGAGAATCACAAGATTTTAAGGAAGAGAATGGTGTAAATTTTGTGAAGCTGTGATAAAGTTTTAATGATTTATGGCGAGTTAAAAATAGCCTGCGATTGAGATTTTAAACAGAATCCACCAGAATTTTTGAATGGAGGTGAATGGAGCAATTATGTGTACTCCTTGTGGTTTAGGCCACCTGGAGTAAAAACCGTATGTTTTTTTTAACCTCTTAAGCCTGAGGCCTATTTTCCGAAAATCCTATACTTTTACTTTTTAAGGCATTTCTCAGCTTTTACAAGGTCTAAACTGCAAATCTTGGTATCAAAATGAAGATAGGTTCTTGGGGAGTGGTGTGGATGAGTTAATTTGACAGTCAAGAACACTGGGTAAGAGTAATTGATGTTGGAATGGCCAAAAAATGAACTCCGCCTAAAAAAAAAACATGTTTCCTCCAATATCTCCTTATTTTACTTATAATGAAGCAAATAAACACAATCAATTGTAACCACTACATGTCAAGGACATCTGTAGCAAGTTTGGTGTTCATACTACAAGAAACTAATATTCTGTAAAGGTTTGATTGAACAAAGTTCAGGCGTAATCCATGTTGGCACAGTTTGGCACAATTTGGCACAATAATTGGAATATGGAAAAAATCTTGTCCAAAGCTTCAGCTACGTTCATAGTCTTGTTTTCTTACTTATGGGACATGATTTCAGCAAAAAAAAACTCCTAAAGAAACGCTGTAAAAGGGGGGTAGAGGCTCATTTGCACCATCTTGCTGCGCTTTTGGGAACCTTTCATTCACAAACGCTTTCGACGTCGAGTTTCTGCGTGTCCCTACACCCCGACCATCTGTCCAATCCGGGAGCTCTATATATCGCTGGAAAGCTCTGATTCTGAGGAAGCCAATAAGCTCAACCATTTTGAGACGGACAGCATCGCCGACGAATCACACGACGCGAAGCGTGGAGAGACCACCTCTTACGCACGGGGAGTCATTCCATATTTGGTGACGTAATGACGCCACAAAGCTACAGAAATAATCCAAAATGGCGTTTGCGCGAAGCTATCGGCCGGACATAACAACAAACGGACTTTTATCGCTATGGAAATAACTTTTTGTTGAAAAAACGGCAAAGGTAAGACAAGATTTACATGCTTGCTTGGTTTTTTTTTTCTTTTTTTCGGGGAACTTTCGCTCCCTGCTCTGAAATACTTCATGCAATGTAAATGAGTTGCATATCGCTGGATTCAGCTGGTTGTTAGCTTTCATTTGATGCCATGGTTTTGGTGTTTCCGTTTATATTGTGGATACATATCGCACATAAACAAAAACGTGGTCATGAATTATACTCCGGACATGTTGTTGTTTATTTGCATGGCGTTCGAGCTGTGGTTAACGGATATGAAATTGAATTAGATACGTTTTTAGAGGAGTTTCCGCTGAACACAACAGTATTTAATATGTGTGGGTTATTCTCAGGGTTCGTGAGCTATGAGTGAAAATGTAACGCACAAGGGGGCAAGTCCCCGGTACCGGGGACTCGGGCTTAAGAGGTTAAGACATGAATCCCATGCTTTTCTGAAATACGAAAAGAACGTTGTAATTATTTTCTTATAATCACCTGTAATAGTATAAATAATGTGTAGTCATTGGAGAAAAGTAAAATAAGGGGTGATGCCAATTATAGTTGAATACACAGTTCACAGAGTTGAAGATAACTTTGAGAGCAAGAGCCTTTTAATCACTGCTTGCAGCTTCAATTTGCCTCGAAATGCATGAGAAAAGTGTAATTAAAGTCGAATTTAAATCTTATTAGGTTTAAAACTAGGGTCGCTTAAGTAATTTAGAGAATTCTTGTAAATTTCTTTACACAAATGTATTTCTTTCAGAAAATATCAGGGAACATCGTGTGGGTTTAGTATTGTTTGTTTGAGCATATGACCGCTACATGTTTTGTTTGTTAAAACAAGCATGACTTTACTCATTATTATTGTATGATTTATTTTTCTTTTCTTAAAAAAAACCCGAAACTTTATCAGGTAAATGGCATGACGAGTATACTCTTCTCTCTCTTGTCTCTTAGTCTGGACAGCGAGTGCCACCAGACTCGTGAGATCACCCTGATGCTCTTGGCTGCTGGAGCTCATGTAAGCATCGCTGTCTATGCATTTGCTTTACAAGGCCACGTACCAGAGCACTTGCCCTTAATCCTGGAGCATGCTGGTCTGCCCGAGGGCAAGCGGCTCCAAGAACTCGCACACAAAGCCATAGAAGAGGTCCAGAGTGCCTCTTTCTGGCTCCCCCTGGTGCTCAAAGCAGGCATGGACCCTATGCTGCTCCTACAGAATAAAATGTAAGTACCTTGACTGTTGTTGTGCCTTAAAGACTAACAAGAATTTAAATCACGAGTTGATTTGCCATACTGTGCTTTTATGAACAGACTTTATTAATGTCAAAGTTAGAAAGCACTGTGTTAAGCTCTTCTGTCGGTTCTACTCTAATTGGGTACAGGCTTGAAGAAGCAGAGAACAGAGTGCTTAATTTCTTTTTGGAGTTTGTTAATTGGAAGACTCTGCCCTCAGCAATGCTTGAGATACTCGCACACCGCCGAGCGGATGGCAGCTGGACCCCACGCAAGCATTTCGGTATGACTCATAAACTCATTTATTCATGGCCAAGTACAGTATATTTGTTGAAGAACTCCTAATCAGTGCATGCAAGCTCTTGACACAAAGTTAAAATCTAGACTTTATTTGTTCTAATGCATTTAAGCATAAAAATAAATATTAACTTAATGATCACTTCACAGTAGATTTTTTTCAATAATCAGTGTATATGTATGTATGCATGTATGTATATATACACACATATGAAAGTTGCAGGTTAATTAGAAAAACTTAAACACGGTAGATAATCTCTAGATTAGGTCAGACACAGTTAAACTACTCTACCTGAAAGGCCCTACATAGCAATGTTGGAGTGTAAGGCTGAGTTCCATTTCTATCACTTAGTCCTTTACCTACTCTTTTGCCTACCCAAACCCAGGGTTAGATGAAGAGCTGTAAATATAACCAATTATTGAGAAACCCAGGCTCAGCTGTATTAAACCAAACATAATAATTTGACGTAACATAGTGAGTCTATTGCGTAATGTTAATTCTTTTAGGCTAAAAATTGTATTAAACCTGTACGACTAGCAATTATGTTGGCTGATTTAAATTGTATATACATGAGATATGAAATCATACTTAAAATGATGGCGTTTGTACTTTCAAAACTTTTCTAAATGATTAATACTTACATTTGTGGGTCTCTTTGGTCATGTTGGCGGCCATTCTTATGTTTGGAAGTATAGGGTATAGAATATGGATAGAACTATAACTCCGCTTTAATGTTTCATAGAATAAAATATTTTGGCTCCAACTAATAATTTTCATATTGATATATTGGGGATCATTTTTTTTCACTGAATTGGATAAAAACTAAATTCTTATTTTATATAATGGTCTTTACTTTTGGCATTTTAGACCTGAAATGAAAGGCAAAATTTGTTTTTGAACAGTAAACCTTCTCTAACTTATAGAAGTAAGTAAAAAACCAAAACAATTGCTGAACTATATAAATTTATATAATACTTGCGTCTTAGAAAACTTAGGTGAAACACAATATTTGCAGTCATGTGATCTTGTTTTTGGAAACAGGAAACTGCTTTTTGGGAAGGCAGTCATTGAAGAGAGTTCTGGGAGGTGATGATCCCAAAGGGTTGTGATGACAAACTTTGGTTAAGAATTTTTAGAATGACCAAAACAGCTATTCAAATGTTTTGCAATAAAATCGGTCCGTTGGCAACTGCCTGAAATCATGGGATAATTGGTGCTCGTGTATACGAGTGATAATCGCACAATGTGAACTGTCAGACACAATCTGACAATTACCTGCTGCCGATGAGAGACTACCATCGACAACGACAGAAATTTGAACAATAGCTTTGGTTTAAAAAAAGAGCTTCTTCTCTGTCAATTTGTCTGTCGAAAAAACTCCCATTACATAATACTCACACTTGCATTCCAGTATTGCGCATGTGACCCTGTGCTTTTTTCCAGGAGTAGTCAATTTAAAGAAAACAATTTAAAGAACTTTATATAGCATTCTTGAAACCAGTGCTCATCATAGATGTTGAGAGCTTGTAGTGTAGGACATTACATTAGTCGAGGTGGCACAAATGCATGAATAACCATGTTTTAGAGAGAACCGATTTAAGTGTAGCAATTGGTCTCTGGTGGATAGAAAGTGTAAAGCAGACACCCCTGAGTCTCTGATAGTCGAGGACCCTGTTGGAATAGTAGGTTATCAGCAAGTGCAACATAGATTTTGACTGACCAAATACTGTCCTTTCAATGAATTAGCTGCTTGCTAGCATTTAATGTCCTTAATGTGCTTGGTCAACCGTATCACCAGAGACAAAAACTGAAAACATGTAGGACTGTAAAGATTATGCAAGAGAATACATACATTACTGCACACTTGTGTTTATTGTTTTAGCATCTACGACGAGCCAGAGCACAGAGTGCAGAATGTTCACCCCCAGAACTACTTCCAATGTTAATGTAACACTCAGGTCTACTGTTTGAAATGGTATATTTGTAACTAATTAATTGTTTTGATAAATACACACACAAATTAAGTGTGTTAAAATAGCTATTGCATTAATTTAGGCCATTCTTTGGTGTTTCAGTCCAGCTCTCGAAATAGCAGCTAAAGGAAATATCTTCTCAATGTTAACTGTTGTATTTAACCAGTAGTTAACCTGGTGATCATATAACCGAAGGTGTATGCTATAGATGTGCTCAGACAAGAACTGTACATAGATGGTAAAGTTGAGACCAATCAGACATTGCATGGCTGACTTAACAACTTCCTCTTTATAGTGAAATGTTGACTATTGTGCACACATAGTTTAACTAAGTCAAAAAAAATGTTTTAATTCAACATCCCAAATGCCTTCAGATAAGACCGATTGAGTTTGGAGGGGAACAGACACAGTCTCTTGGAGGAGTTTGTTAAAGTATGACGTGAGCAAAGTGGTCCTTTTTAGAGGTTTTTGCAAAATAGCCAACTTATTGTCGGTTTTGGAAGTTTGATTCCCTTACACGTGTACACCGATTTTGAAATGTGTTAGGTGGCTATACAGAGCCATTTTGAAACACCCAATTTTCACCAGTTCAGATGTATGTGCGAAATTCAGTGACTTTCAGAGCACATTTAAGCCTTTAAAAATGCACAGAAATCCCAAAAATTTGGGTGTTAGAGCCCAAATTAGATGAGAGGTGAGAGGTGCTGGTTAACTGATCAGCCAAAGCCTCATCTTACGGTTGAACCACAGCCAGTATTATTATTCAGTGGTGCTAAATCAGATTCTTTTTTTTACTATATTCGAACTATTGATCATGACACTTTAAACAGCTCAATTCCGCTTTTTTTACCCCCAATTATAGCCAAGGTCTCATTCATATGAAGTCTTAGATCACATACATATACAATTTTTTTTTTCAAAAGCAGCCAAGTTTGGATATATTAGATGTTTTTATCATCAGAACCTGTTTAGTTGTCCTTTCTGTCAATTAAATGCTGCTGAAGAAGACCGTTTTCCACTGGTTCCAGTGTGTTTACTGTGTCCACGTTTGATCAGTTTTTACCATTTCAGTCAGTCAAATGGGTGTAGAACAGTTGGCTAAAAACATTATTGCACACTTCTGATTGCCTATTTAATTTTTTTATTGTTACTAAGAAAGCTTTGATCTGAAATGGGTTTAATATAAAAATAGCTTTGATGTAGTGAACTACTTTTACCATGTTTCTATAGCTTAGCTTTGCTACATTTCTCAGGGTATAGCTTTAGTGTAGTGAAACTACATTTAATGAAGAGTAACTGTTAGCTTAGCTCACTACATTTTCCGAGGAGCTTGCCCAACACTGCTTAGAAGCTAGTGTAACTAATAGTAAACTAACTAGTAATGTAACTTATTACTTGATAAGAAAAGTAATCAAAAGAGTAACTTGCACCAACACTGCTAAGCACTATTGTTGACATCACTGGGGATTTTGACTTTTATTACATAGCATGAGCAGCCACAAAACTTACAAAGAAGACATTTAGCTTAAATTTGATTTTTGTTATTGTTTTACACTTATCTTGTATTAGTTTTGGAAAATCTATTGACAAGCCCCTCAAAATATGTGCTAACCATATCAAAGTTCCATGTGCTTATTATTATTTTTGCAGTTGTGGCATACAAAAGTGGGAAAAAGTAAGAATTGCAGAAACTTTAATTGGCAAATCCCTCCTCTTGTGCCAACTGGGTTTAATTGTGTTGTTTAAACAATATGCAACCAAAAAATATTAGATTATGCTTTAACTCAATCCCTCAAACTCACCAGATTCTAGATGTGTCAAATGTGATCCAATTAAAGTAGACACCTCAGCATTCCTGTCCTCCTGCTTTTCAGAATCAGTCCCTGCTCTGGCACATCTGTGCAGACTAGCAGTGCGGGCATCAGTGGGCAGCAATAATCTGTCCAAATCCTCCTTCATCCAGCAGCTGCCAGTTCCCACACTGCTTCAGGACTTCCTCCAGTTCAGCGACGTCACACACCTTCTGTCATAGCTGTCGTTTGTGCCTAATTAAGGTATCTCCACTTGTTCCTTGTACATAATGTTAATAAAAATGTAATGAACGTTCAGCGATCCTCGACTATGACCCTTTTCATTACCTTGATGTTTAGAAGATGTGGGAGGACAAATGGAGAATTGCACTAATTTATCTCAAGCGTTTGGATCCTCTCACGCAGCTGGCTTTCACTGTGAATTGGGCTGAAATTCACCTCTGCTCTGATGTGCTTGGTTTTCTTCTCTCTCCTCTCTGTCTGCCTCCAAGGTCACTCATCCTCAAAGACTCACACATGCTCGCCTCGAATGTTAATTGCCAATTCAGTCGCACTCATTCTCAGAGGCTACCGTCTACCTTTGGTCATACCACTTTATACTTCCTTTTGGAGTGGGATAATCCTACTTTCAAATGCATCTATTAATTTAAAATCTGTATTGGTGTGATTTGGTGTGATCCTCACTCCCTTGCTGCACTGTGAACAAATATGTCTAAAAGGTGTTCATCAGTCATGCAAGTCCTGTGTTTCATTTCATTTAGTTTAATTACAAAATAGACATGTTTTATAACAAAACGGCGTTTCTCACCTCTAGCAGTGGCTGTTAGAATACATTGTACCCGTTTCAAACAGCAGGGGGAGAACATGGATAACTGACTGGATGAAAGCGCCCTGGCTTTCCTGCTGCTCCCTCCCTGATATTTAGAAGTGAGAGCAGACGCAGGCCGTGTCTCAGCATCTCTGAGCTCATTCTAGACAATCAGGCCAGCTCTCGGTGGGGGACTATGGAAAGGCAAGGCATCTGTAATCATGTACATTAAGCTTTTCTTTTGCTGCAGGTAAGTTCAGGTCCAACAGTTCACCTTTGATTAGCAATCAGCCTTTTCAAATGCTGCTGGTGAACGGACTGGCATTTTTTTATTTTTATTTAAATGCTCATTTGCAGTCTCTTTCAAAATATGTATATGTTACTGCTTTTACACTTTTCTTAAGATCTTGAAAAATTATCATTTATTATCATACGGTGATGTGATTTCATTGTATATTTAAGAAAGGTCTACAAAAAGCTTCCCTTATAATCACGGTTTTGATTTCTGCCCTTTTAATTCTTGGAAGTCTGCAGCCTTTTTGAGCGTTTTTTTTTTTTTACTTTGCAATTTTGTGGATTTTTTCTAGTACAACCCCAGCTAATATTTCTTCATTACATTGCACGATAATTCCACAACAAACCTGAAATTGTACAAAAATGTAATAGGCTTTTTTACTGAATTTTTATGTTATAATGAAAATCAAGTGTTGAGACACAGTAAAAAGACAAGGTCCAAACAGTGTGAAAATTGTATCACTAAACCAGGCATACCTTCCAAACCATTGTTGTTTACACAACTCCATATTTTTTTGAGCCAGAACCTTGAAAAACCCAAGCCATATCACAGATCTTGTACAACAAAACTAAAAGACAATCGGGCATATTTTCTCACATTTTATTTTTAATTAACTTCCAAATTATGTCTTAACTCTTGTAATGTTCATTGAAACCCAAAAGTATCATAGCTAAAAACCTTTTTGAAACCTACAGATTTTATTTGAAATCAAAACAAAAGTTTGCGACAACTGTGTTTGCTAACCTGTGTTCACTAAGCAGTCTGAAGACAAATGATCTTTCATCAATAAAACATGTCCACTGCTTCCTCAACGGTTCAGTTAATATATGAGTATGGTTTGAGGAATCCAAAGATACCACAGAGACTTTAGAAGCTGTAGATACTTGCAATTTTAAGGCATTTTCTGACATGATTTGAACACTTTTCAGTTCAAAGTGAAACATCTTTTATATGCATTATTTCAAGTATTTTAATGCCCTTGATGTTGAATAATTTCATATTTTTGTGTGTACGTTTTAAAATTTCTATGTGTAGCAAGCAGAACTGGTAATGGTGGGAAAATAGGGGAACTTAGTCCATAATATAATTAAAATTAAATGTGATGAGGGTAAAATTCTGTTTTAGGGGAGTGCATGGTTTTCTAATTGATGCCTGGACACTGTTAGCTTTGTCCAATGTGTAGTATATAAGGTATTTCCTGCCATGACTAAATGTTTATAAACACGTGTATATGGCTGGAAATACCCTGAAGATCTATTGTTTCTGATGGTAGATTGGTATTAAGAACAGATAAATGTAAAAACTTTGATCTTAAAAGGCAATGCAACAGAATTTCTGAATGAAAGAAATGAGATAAACTCTTGGTTTTATGATACTGACCGTACATCAGTGTGAATTGATTCATATTACCTGATCAAATTACAAACATCTTTATATAATACAACATGAGTGAATGTAAGGTATTATTGCAGCGATCGCTGGACAACAGTAATTGCATGGTTCAATGTTTACTGCTGAAATTCACATTTTTCTCCTTGCTAAGGAAAACACTGAAAGTGCACAGGAGCAAAAACTCCATGGTATTTATAGATTCAAAATCCTGTTTGCAATCACAAGAAATCTACACTTTGATGTCAAGCCACCTAATATTTGTAAGAAAATCAAATCGGTTATTGAGTCTTGATTATGCAATTGCTTTCTGTTAGAACTCTAAACCTATGGGGTTTTCTGGAATAAGACAAACCCCCATGGAAACAATCAGTGATTAGCAATTACAAACCTTCGACATAAAGCCTACAACAACCCCAAACACCTTGAAAAGTGTCCGAAAAAGTGTTAATATGTGTGAACAAACCTGAAATCCTGAAATCAATCCTGTGGTCAGAATAAGATGCTACTTTCCTTAATCAAAATGCTATTAAATTGTGTCGGACTGCTCACTTTATTCCAGGGTGTCAAACTCAATTGTAATGGGGTTGGGCAGAAATTTCTGGGGTCAGGAATTGAGAAAATCCGTTTAATCTTCAATTACAGAGAAATGTTCATGACAAATGTATTTGGGTTTAGAAAATAATGTTTTAATTAGAGCAAGTGACAATGTTTCAGATGCTCTTTTCCAGGGTGTACAGTAAACAGCTGTTGTATCTGCCATCACACTGTAGGTTAACTTCATTTTGAAAGAGGAGCAAGCCAGTGTATGGAAGAGCACATCTATTTATCATCTCTTATTTTACCAAAAACTGGATTTTGTGAAATATATGATCAGGCATGTTTCACCACCTGCCATTGTAACTGGATTCAGTGCTTCTTTCAAAAGATTTCAATACTCACATATACTTACTATTGTAGGTTCCTCTTTTAGATGAGGTCCAGTCCAGTTTTATTCACAGCTAGTTCTTTATGCTAACCTGCAACCTTAAATTATGGGATGTTTTTTTTTCTTTTAAAGCATTTCCCCCCAATGTTGTGCTGTAAGGGTTGAAGAAGGACAAAGAAATGTGTGCACTTGCCCAAGCTATTCGGTTCTAAATAATTCTTCCCTAACTATGTTTCCTGACATTAAAAGAGTTCCAAAGGCTGACATGAAAAAGTGTTAATATGTGTGAACAAACCTGAAATCCTGAAATCAATCCTGTGGTCAGAATAAGATGCTACTTTCCTTAATCAAAATGCTATTAAATTGTGTCGGACTGCTCACTTTATTCCAGGGTGTCAAACTCAATTGTAATGGGGTTGGGCAGAAATTTCTGGGGTCAGGAATTGAGAAAATCCGTTTAATCTTCAATTACAGAGAAATGTTCATGACAAATGTATTTGGGTTTAGAAAATAATGTTTTAATTAGAGCAAGTGACAATGTTTCAGATGCTCTTTTCCAGGGTGTACAGTAAACAGCTGTTGTATCTGCCATCACACTGTAGGTTAACTTCATTTTGAAAGAGGAGCAAGCCAGTGTATGGAAGAGCACATCTATTTATCATCTCTTATTTTACCAAAAACTGGATTTTGTGAAATATATGATCAGGCATGTTTCACCACCTGCCATTGTAACTGGATTCAGTGCTTCTTTCAAAAGATTTCAATACTCACATATACTTACTATTGTAGGTTCCTCTTTTAGATGAGGTCCAGTCCAGTTTTATTCACAGCTAGTTCTTTATGCTAACCTGCAACCTTAAATTATGGGATGTTTTTTTTTCTTTTAAAGCATTTCCCCCCAATGTTGTGCTGTAAGGGTTGAAGAAGGACAAAGAAATGTGTGCACTTGCCCAAGCTATTCGGTTCTAAATAATTCTTCCCTAACTATGTTTCCTGACATTAAAAGAGTTCCAAAGGCTGACATGAAAAAGTGTTTTCATCTTATTTTTTTTACTCTCCAACGCGAAGTAATATTAATGGTTTAACTGTTGTTCATTTAGAGAGAATTGCTGACAGTAGTTATGTGATAGGTCTAGTGAAGAATTTAATAGCCAAATAGAGTATTTATTCAAATCAATTGTGTTTTTGACGTAAAAATTGCTATTTCCATTTAAATGGACATCCTGAACTATTCAAAGAATAATTTTTTGTGACCCCTTTAAAAAAATGTGCCATTTATAAAAATATACTTTTACATATATGCTTTTACATAAACATTAAAATGACTCCATTCTATAGAAGCTTAAACATTTAAACTTATTATAAACTCAGCAAAGTCCAACCTGCTAACAATAAAGCTTTCTATCAATTGAATTGATGAGACAAATGTGTTCCAGGCACCTCAGATACACTTATTTTATATCACTTTTCATGAAACATTACATTTATTTTGTCGCTTTTGGTTTTGGTTATAAACAGAAAACTTGACAACATTTACTATTCTACATTGAACTTTTTGTGCAATTTCCAGTTGTGGAATTATTCTGTAATGTAATGATGTAATGCTGGTCTCAAAAAAATGGTTTCAAGCATTGCCACAAAAAAAAACTCTTTTACATATTATTTATTAGAGCAAATTGTAAAGTAGTAAAAAATGCTCAATAAGGGTTACAACTATGTGATTTGTAATGTTTGTAGAAAGCTAAGTTCATGAAAGTAATAAAGGATTATTGCAGCGGAATTTCTCATGTTAATTATAATTTTTTTCTTAAATCTATGAAATGTTAAACAGGTGGATGCTATAAAAATTTTTTTTATCAAATTGAACCATATTTTTTTACTGAAATGTTCAAACCAACCTCTGATAACCCCTTTGATTAGTCTCCCCTAATTAAAATGTGACAGCAGCACAGAACAAAGACTAGAATAGAGCCTTTACATAATTGATGCAACATAATCTAAAATGTATCAGTCCTGAAATGTGCAGCACACTCTATAAAAAGCCGGCGTGACGTACAGCCCTGAGACGGAGCATGCTGCTGGGGCTGTGAGCCCGAATTGTTGAACAGCCCCCACCCTCACGCTCAGAGCTGGGTTGATTCTGGCGGTCTGGAAAATCACAGCGCCTGTCTCTTTATTTAAACACTACTTACTGTACATCCGTGTGGCATTTCAGAAATGTGTTTTCTGAACCCTCTGCAGTTGACCATTACTTTATCTAATATGTTTTTAATTCTGTCTGTGAATTAGCTCTTTTTCCTGAGCTTGGAACCATTCAGCAGTGATCACTGCCTCATTGTGTTGTTCTCACAATGGAACCGAATGAAGACAGTTGCCTGGCGACCTGCTGATGGGCAATATCTGCTAAAATATTACCAAGGGACTTCTTCTTCTCGCTCTTTCTCTAGCCCTTCTAGAATAACTCACACGAGACATGCATGTGCTAATAGTGCATAGATCTCAATCAGCAAGGACGAAAACATTAAGGCTTCTTTACCACGGCATATTACATCACCAACTGGGAACGGCTCAGCTTTGTTGGCGTACGGATGATTTATTTCAGTCAGTGTGATTAGATAATTCTTGCCTTTTTGATGGAAGAGTAGTGGATCTTATTGCATTTGCGCAGTCTGTTACCCGCTGCTAACAGACTCGGAGGAAATAAACAAGGGTGATGGGCTTCTGTTTGCGTTCACTGAACATGAGATTAATGTGTTTTTCCAAGTCAATTTGTTGTTTTATCTTGCAGGTCCTGCATGTCTCATCTCATTGATTTTACTCTTTGGGACCTCACAAACAGGTCATTATGTATTCGTTTGCTTGTGTTTGGGTCGGTGTGTTTGTTTTGTCAGCAGTAATCTGGACAGGGGAAATGGGCCGTTTCATTCGGACGTTTGTTTCTGGGAATAGAAGAGGAACGCATGCTGATGCTTTCTGCTGGTGACCTGAGAGGAGTCTAGTATAGTCATTTTATTTTATTGTTGATTTTTAATCATTGTTTGGTAACTCAAGGTTATCTCATTTTTGGTGTAGTTATTTTAGGCGTAGATGATTGTATGGGGCAGCACAATGTTCGGGCTGGGTGCCAAATAGATTCACAAGGTCACAATTCATTAACCATCCAACGAAGTTTGTTTAAATTCTAAAATTAATACCATGTTTGGTTTGAACAGAGACTGAGCTTGAAAATAGTTTAGGAAGAAAGATCTCTAGGGGATCATTATGTTTTGGAGAGAACACAAGTTCAGAACAATCAGTTTATTTACTCATTAAAAACAATCCATGAATCAGTGGATGGCGTGTTACAATTCTACTAACAAAACAATAAAAAATGGCATGTTAGAAGTTAATCATTGCAAAAATGTTAAAGCCATCAACTCTTTCCATAAAGAAACACACTAGCAATAAATCTTGAACAATTACTCAAGTAAATCTTGGAATCAGCGAGTGGCTGTTATAAATGTCTTTCCCATTTTGAATTTTTGCATAGTAAAATTCTTTACAAGAAACATACTTACTGGAAATAGGCTTGAGTTACTTCCAAAAAGTTCTGGACACTATTCAGCCATTTTTGAGTCAAATTTTAACATAGCTGAGCATTGATCTGTTATACAGTTGTGCTTTCACACCCTGGCAAAATGTTTGTTTTCTCTGCTATTTTTCAGAAAATATGAATGATGACGCAAAATGCTTTTCCTCCACTCATAGTTAAGAAATAATCAGAAACTTTCCAAATGACCCATAATCCAAATGTTCTCTTATTATTTTTTTATTCCCCCTTTGACATCACTGCCATCCCCGAAGTCCCTTGAGGTTGTTTATTTTCTCTGTAGGTAAAGCAGCCCATTCTTCTGTGCCTCCGACTCTTGTAAATTCTATGTCTGTCTTGCATGAACTCTACGTTTGAGTTCACTGAGGTCAGCAGCTAAAATTGTTGCTCCAGAACTTTCACTTTGTTCTGGTGTAACCATTCACAAGTGGACTTGGCCTTGTGTTTTGGATGTTGGAATGTCCAGTAACGTCCTATGCGTAGCTTCCAGATTACACGTTGTACTCTATTGTCTTATACTCCGTATAACACGCACCTCAGTTTTGGGGAAGAAAAAGTGCGTCTTATACGGCGAAAAATACGGTAACTAAGTAACAGTTTAAAGGAAACTCTCTGAAGCACTGATTTTATTTTCTGTATCAGCTTGAACATCTTCCTTGCACATGTCTTATGATTAATCCAACCTTGTAGAAAACTGCTTGGGTTTACTCCCGAACTGTAGGTCGCTTTGGATCCAGGAAAGGTGACTTAATCCAGCCCATGCTTACATTGTAATGGCTTTCTCCTGGCAGCCAACTTTACAATTCATTAACAATTCATCAAGTTTGTTTAATTCTGAAACTAATATTATGTTTGGTTTGCACACAATTTAGTGATTAAAAATTGAACTTGGAAAAAAATCACTTTTGGATTGTTGTCGTGATGAAAGAGGCAAGGGTCTGTCAGGAGGCTGCTCAGAAATATTTTAATGCTTTTGCGTCATCATTCAAATTTTCAGAACAATTGCCAAGAGATCAGAAAATTCACCAGGGTATGAGCACAACTGTAAGTTTACTGATTTATCATGGATTGTTTTTGTTTAGATAAGAAGTATTTTGTGGATAATTTCTACAATTTTAATAGTGCCTAATTTAGACTCAGCTAGGTAACTCTCATTTTTAACATTTCAAAACCTCATGTTTAGTGTTTTGCTATTCACATGGAAGCAGACTTACATTACATTAAGTATATTTAGAATAATTTAAAGAAATGTCTCCATGGTTTCAAGAAATGCTCCCTGTGCACTCAGCTATCAACTGATATGTTGTTGGAAGTTTATTCTGAGGTGCTGTGTGATGTTCTTGTACCTGCTCTGCTTCCATTTGCTGACATGTTTCTTATTTATTTCAGTGGTAGTGTAGTTTACATTCATTTGTTTATGTGGCGTAACAAAAGAAGAGCCTAGTTAGGAAAGGTATAGAACATTAAATTGGTGTTCTAATCAGGTTCAATGATCTATGCTAAGTGATGCTAAATGTGCCAAAATTGCAGTGGCTAAATTGCAATGGGCAACCTCCTGCTTTCCCCCTCAATGCGTAGTAGGAAGTGACTGAACTGCAGTTGCTCGACCGGCCACTCGAGGCTGCCTTCAGAAGTGAGCAGGCTCTCATTCACTCCAATGTTAAATTGTCCAATTTTGGAGCTGAAAAAAAGGGTATGTTTCCACCCCAGGCTCCACTAGTTTTGTTTATTTAAATCTCTAGATTTGACCTTCATGAACACTGAGGGAGTGAGGTTTTTTATTTATTTTATAAGCCTTAATGTAATTTAGGGTGTGGTTTACTGGAGGGCAGATGATTGACAGTTCTTTTAGCCCGTCTTGTCAAGTGTCATACTCTGATGTGTGTTCAGCTAAATTCATCTGATGAAGTTGGCTCCTCCTTGTTTTTTATTTTTTGTTATTATTATTATTATTATATTTTTTTATTATTTTACTGTCAGTTTCTTTTGTGTGTGTGTGTGTGTGTGTGTGTGTGTGTGCGTGTGTGTGTGTGTGTGTGTGTGTGTGCGTGTGTGTGTGTGTGTGGTTTCTACACACACATCCCGCCTTTGTGGATCTTTTGAGAGTATTTTTAATTATTACATTATATTAAGTAAGGTCTCTACGTGAGCATTTAAGCCCAGCTCTGCATGTCTCTTCTTTGGAAGACCCACATCAACAGTAGAGCAAGGAAGGGCAGGGAGGGAGGGAGGGAGCCTCACGCGCCCCTGCAGTGGGCTTTTGGTAATCATGTTACCCGTTTACGCGATGTCGTAAACCTTGGTGTTTTCTGTGTTTATACGTTGTTGCTCAAGAGTCGTTAATGTTACAGGGAAAAATGATTTTCTACAACAATCTTTTAGCCATTTTTGATAACTGGTAAGTTTCACAAAGGCGATGGCTGGCGACGCCCACTCTTTGCCACATTTGACTTTACCACAGACCAATGAGTGACGTTACTGACACTTTGTTATAATCAATACTAAATTGTTTCCAAAATGTTGAAACACTTTTTTTGTCTTGGGGAAATGTGGAGAATGAGCTTAATTTAAAAAGAAAAATAATATTTCTTTAAAACCTTTTTTATTTATAGCCAGTCCTAATTAGCGTTGTTTGCAAGTAATATCAAGGGTGGTTAATAAAAGATGAACCTTGGTTTGCTGAAATTCTTTTCAGTTAAATCTACAATGTTTATTAAGTCACATTTGCTTATGCTTGACTGCAAATCTGTGGTTGAATAGTACTCTCCACATTGGCCTTTTTTTTCCTCCAGCAATTAAAACATCCATCACTGGAGTGAAAGGACAATTACATCCCATTTTGCTCCACACTTTCGAAATGTAGTCTTGCACTCTCCGTCTTTTTGTGTTCCAGGGAAGAAATCATATAAAGGTGAGTTTTCCGTGAAATACAGTTACTGTATGAAGTGTTGTCTACAATGTCCTCACCGAGCAAAGCAGATTAGCAGAAATAATTGGTGTGGAGGGCTACTTTCATCACATGGGTGTTCCAGGTGTGAAACAGTCGCTGATTGTGTGAAGAAGTTGCTGATTGAGAGAAATCCGAGCCTCCCTGGTGAGGTAACGTCCGCTTAAATAATGACTGCAGTCAATCACTTAGACATTGTGTTAATCAGTGAGGTACAGAGCCCAGCAGAAAAGATGATGGAGGAGATTACTTCAGTATGCAGAAAGAGAGAGAGTCATTCTCCATGCTCTTATAGTCTCCATCCAGCCGTTGGTGTTTATCTGTTTGGTGTGTTATTGTCTTTGCATGGCTACATCTGGCTTATCTAAGAGCTGGAAATAAAAAATTTAATTAACCTATATTAAAAGCAGGCCACTCTTGTAAATGAGTTCCCTGAATAATTAAACAGGCAAACTCAGATTTTCACACATCACATGCTTTGTTTGCTGAGAGAATCGACCGTCACTGGACACCTACAGTGACCTCACTGAAATGATGCGCTGGTGCTTTCACTGCCCCGGCTCCCAAGGCAAAGAAGGGCTGTTAACCTCTGATGTTTGAACAGTTAGTAGTTTCTTTTACCACGTTTTCCCAACAACTTTTGAGTACATATGAAATGACCTCTGTGGTCTTCCATAACGGTGGAGTTAACTCAGTCAGAGACCCTGTCAGCTCCCTAGTCGCATAAGTGCTGACTGACGAAAACGCTCCACGTAAGGTTACGATGGCATACATGGAAATCAATTCAAGGATAATTAATTATGCGTTCTCAATTTTAATTGCTCACCTTCAAAATTTGTAAGACAATGTTTTCTTTGGAGGAGGAATCCAAAAAGTTAGTTTTTAATTGAAGAATGAGTTTCTCCCTTTAGTTTGGACTTTGAAGCAGTTCAATTTAAGATGATAACAAAGCATTTGTTTTCATAGCTACATCTGAAATTCTCCCATTATTATGTTGGCTTGAAAAAGATGAAACATTGTAGAGAAATGGGGTTTTATTTATGTTAATCATAGGAACAGATTCTTTTTATAACATCACTGTGGCTCCCTAGCAACCAAACTATTTACCCTAACAGCCACATTTTTTTAAACTTAGCTTTGGTACATGATATGGCAGTTGTTTTATATAATTTATAACGAGAAAGGAAACTTTATGTAACTAACCCCTCACTGTTTACTATAGCAATTAATTTGGCATCTCAGTCTCAGCTTAGGAAAAACATAGAGATATGGGGTTTGTTTATATTTTACAAGCCAACATCAAAGTTTGTGCACAAACTTTAGCCTTTAGTTCATATATATGTTATTATATATATATATATATTCCTGACATTCCTGAAATATTCACAACTTTTTAAGTAAAAGTTTTTTTTCTTTCTTTTTTTAATCAAAACACCTGTTTTGAACAGTTGGTCCTTATATCTATAAATACACATACTGTGTTGCCACAATGCATTTGCTCATCTTCCATGAACTGAAATGACATCCCGTTCGTAATCCACAGAGTTTAAAATACTGTCAACTCACCCTTCGTTGCTATAACAACCCTAACCCTTCTGGGTAGGTTTTTGACAAAGGCTTAGGAATATGTTTAAGGAATTTTGCACTCTTCTTCTTGAGACGCATTTATGAGGTCAGACACTGATCTCAGATAAGAAAGCCTGGCTCACAGTTTTCACACTTATTTATCCCAAAGGTGTTCTATCAGTTTGATATCAGGACTCTGTGCAGACCAGTCAAGTTCTTTCACTGCAGGTGAACTTGAGGTTCTGAAAGCAGCCTAGGTTGGGGCGACCTGATACTTTTCTCCGATTGGACACAACATCCTGTTGATCACTGACTGACCAGTTGTTGAGCTCGCTGATTGGCCAGGAAGAATTGTCACTGCGTATGTCATTACAGTGTGCAACAAGAAAAAAGGAACACCTATATACTTCATAGTAGTCAGCAAGCAATTCTAACATTAGTTTGTTCTGCTAAAGAAAAATCACATGGACACACGAGGAGGTGCAGACCTTCCTTTCTCTCTTTGCAGAAGATGTCCATTGAGAGCTTGTCAAGAAATGAAAAGAGATTGGGTATTTCTGTTTCATTTTCTATGATCTCACAAAGAGGATGATGTAGTGGAGTGTCTAAATCACGCCCCATTTAGCAACTCTAGATTCCTCTAGAAAATTGGCATATGTCTTTATGGAGCACCAAGACGGTAAAACTGTCTGTTGAAATGCTGAAAATTCCAGATTTCCTGGAACTTTGTCAAGCCAAGCTCCTGAAAAACAACCCCATGCGATAATCCTCCTTCCACCAAGCTTTACAACTCTTTAAACACAGTCTCATCAATCAGATTTCGAGGTGAAGAGACTTGAGACCCCATCGACGTTAGACTATGGGAACCCATTCCTTGTGGTTCCTGAGGGAGATTGACTGTTGGAATTTTAGAAGCAAGGACATGTCAAGTCTGACACAGTGCCATTCTGGAATTCACTGAGCTTCTCAGTGTGACTTTTTCTGCAGGCATTGGTGCTTTTACATACATTTGGCCAATAATTATTGCTTATATAAAGTTGACCTTATTTAATTTACCTGTATTATATTTCCCCTAAAGTGAATAGGGGGGAAAACAACAAATTAGAAGTACACTCATCATTTTGACGACATACATGCTGCACATTCTCAACACAAACAAACATTGCAGCAAGGAAATCACAAATAGAACACAAAGGAGATTCATTTCAATAATGTTTGTCAAATGATCTGTTTGTGTTCAAACTTGAAGCATGTTTAAAAAAAGGCTGATTTAAAATGTAATCAGTGTATAGGAGAATCAGCAGGTTCTTTAATTATTTATTTCAAAGTAACCTGCAATAACCAGACAAAATCGTGTCTTTCTCCATCATTGTTTTTTTTTTTCTCAAACCAATATGAATATTGATTCAAGTGTTGCATTTAAATATATTACACCATCAAGTTTAATTACACATGGGGGTTGAAGGATAGTTTTAATTGTCTGCTTTGTGTGTGCTAATCAATAATGCCCCCAAAAGACGTAAACAGTGTAAAAGAAATCTCCAATCTGACAGGCCATCAATCAAGGGCTTGCCACTAGATGTCACAGTGCAGTCATCCATCTTTCATTGTTGTTTCTGACAACACTAGCCATTAAGATATAATAGACCTCATGATGTCAGGCTCCTTCCATGCTTGGCTTCTCCGCTGTGATGCATTTCAATTATTGTAGGGGCTAACAAATGGTTTTATTGTCAAAAGAAAACAAAACAGAGGAATCATACCTGGTCAAAAATTCAGTTTCCCCAAAGTATAAATTTGCAGCAGTAAAATTATTTACCGTTGCAATACTCAGGTAAATCAGGGTCCCCCAATTCAGTTCTTAAGTTGCACTCTTGTGTTCAATGATTTTATTTGTGTATCAATACATCGTGGCACAATATATCAATATCACAATATAACAAAAATTTGTTTGGTGGATATTGTCTAGGGGAGTTACCAAAAAACAGCAGGAAACAATAGGAACTTTATGAAATTATCAGTTCTATAACTCCTCTTTAATGTTTCATGCTCTGAAAGCACAAATTGTATCGCTGCCCCATAAAGGCTGGGTGAGGTTACACCCCTTTCATTCTTAGCTTTAAAGTCTTAAAATATTCAAAGCTTAGTTTTATTTTCCAATGACAGTTCAGAAGCTCAAATTCTATTCAATTGTAATATAATAGTTTGTTAAGCTTAGGTTTTAATTTCAGTTTCTTTTTTAAATTTGTTGATTGATATTGCGCTTGTTACAGCTGGAAGGATCAAGGGAGACAGTATAAGTGCGAGTTCAAAGAAGTGCTATTTACAGAATTATGACATCCCTTAAAGGTAAAGGCATATAACTCAGCAGTGTAATGGTGTCCAGCAAGCATGCAGCCAAAGGCATCCAAAGATCGGTACGGCTGCACCAAGGAATCAGGGAACACACAAAGGCGGAGCTGACTGAGGTTCTGTGGAGAATAGTTGGAGATTTTGGGGACTAGTGTCGATATAGAGCAAATGAGTGGAAGGTAAGTAGAGAGCATTGGAGAGGTTTCCAGAGACAAAGCAATGGAGTCGTGGAAAGAGTAAAAAAAAGATCTGACAACTTAGATGGTTGTTGGGAGACAGATTCAATTGGGTGATGGATTTTGAGTATGGACTGGAAGCAGAAAGTGGTTGTTTATTTAGAGGTGGTTGTGTCTCGCCGAAAACCAGTGGTGTATAGAGTACAGAAGTATCACATTCCTCAAGAGTAATGATGAATGATAAATTATTTCACATTGTATCCTATAAATTAAAAATGTAGCTAAAATTAGAGCCATTTTCTTGAGGGTGTTTCTAAACAAGAAATAAGCAGAGGAGAGGTATAGAGAGACAGATAAAAGAAAAGAGATAGATAGATAGCATAAAGAGAGAGAGAGAGCTAGAGGAAAAATGGAGAGAAAAAAGAAAAGGGTGTGAAATAGAAGAAAGTGAGAGAACAAAAAATAAA
>SRMA01001081.1:0-24209 GCA_007224835.1 Danionella cerebrum
CTCTACCTCCAGACAGCCCGTGAAGACCAGAAGACGGCATTATCCCCTACCGCACCGTTTCATCTGGGCACCGAGCACGAGAGCACACCTGGGACTGGGAAGAGCACCACAAGGGAAGCGGACACGAGCACCGAGCACCTAAAGACTGCACCATCCCCGAGCACTTCAAACATCACGCTGAATAAATCCACCCTCCGGGGCACTTTTCTGTTGAAAACCTTGTTGTGTGATTCCTCTCCTGCGACAACTGGTGGAGAATGCGGGTATAACACCCAGGGGGAATCACACACAAGAGTTCTACAACCCGGACATTTAACCCTGCAGTTTTTTTTCTCTCTCTTTTAATTTTTTTGTTTTTTTCTGGATTCACAGTGTGTACGGTGTGCGACGCTCTCCAAAGAAATGGAAGACCTCGTCAAACACCTGGCTGAGATGACCATCCGACAACAGAAAATCGTCGAGTTCCTAGCGAAGCAGCAGAGCGAAACGGAGCGGAGGGTCAGCGATCTTCAGGGCGCCAGCGCCCAACAAATCCCGCTTCCCGATGCAAGAGCACAGGCTACGCGGCTTCTCCAAAAGTTAACTCCCCACGATGACGTCGAATCTTACCTCCAGCTATTTGAATCCACTGCAGGATCAGAAGGGTGGCCACGAGAAGAGTGGGCACGGGCGCTGGCACCGCTACTGACCGGCGAGGCGCAACAAGCTTTCTTTTCCCTGGACTCCAGTGTACGTGATGATTATGAAGAGCTTAAACGAGAAATACTCGCTCGCCTGGGTTTATCTCCCATCTCCGCTGCGCAGCAGTTCCACGGCTGGGAATATCGCCCTCGCCGGCCAGCGCGCGCTCAAGCCGCTGACCTATCCCGCCTCGCTCGACTCTGGCTGCTCGACGGAAGCCCCTCCGCCAGCCAGGTCATTGAACGCGTGGTACTGGACAAACTGCTGAGAGCACTGCCTCGCGCACAGAAGCAGGCGGTCCGGATGAAAAACCCGAACACATTATGGGAGGCCGTAGAGGCCATTGAGCTGGCGGAGGTGGCCCACCGCGACGACCCCGGAGAGCGTGCGCCACCGTACCCCCGGAGGGTGGTCCAGGACCCGCGTCCGCCAGAGGGCACCCCGCGACCAGAGAGCAGACTGGCGGCTCCCTTCCCTCATGACGAACCGATGCCGACGGATCCACCATCACCCCCCAAGAAGAAATGGCTGGCGGGTTGTGGATTCCACCATCGGTTGCCGGAAGGAGCCCCGGGAGTGACGGTGAGAGTCAATGGACGCCGCTATCAAGCGTTGTTGGACTCGGGGAGTTCCGTGAGCCTGCTGAGGAGTCAGCTCCTCCCACCTCGACCTGAAACCCATGCCATACTGCCTCTAACGTGCGTCCACGGAGAAACCCGAGAGGTGAAGGCCCGCGACGTCCAGCTCCAGACCAGAGGGAAGACCTGGATGGTCGAGGTGGGTTTAGTAAAAAACCTACCGGTGCCAGTACTCCTCGGCAGGAATTTCCCCGGGTTCGCAGGCCTGCTCACCGCCGCCACCCACCGACCCGTCAGCCCTGGAGGGAGCCGCCCAACCCCGTCGCAGGAGGAGGCTTCATCCAACCCGGCTGTCACCCTAGCGTCGGATAGCGGGAGAGATGGTGAGTCCGCCCCCCCCCTCGGCTAACCTGTTCTATGATGTCTTTCAGAGAGTTACACGAGGGGGGTCCTTCAGCCGCGCCCAACACGAAGACGAACGACTAAAGCACTGTTGGGCTCAAGTGCGCGTGGCTGAAGGACAGGAACTCCAACCCGGGCCCCATCCTCTCCCGCACTTTATCGTGAAGGATGGTCTGCTCTACTGCGTCGCCGAACGACGGGGGGAGGTTAAGGAGCTACTCGTCGTCCCCCGGTCGAAGACGGAGACGGTGTTGGAGCTCGCGCACTCCCATCCAATGGCCGGGCACCTGGGAGCGGCAAACACGGCGCAGCGGATCCGGGACCGCTTCCATTGGCCGGGGATAGACGGCGAGGTTAAGGCTTTCTGCCGGGCCTGCCCCAAATGCCAAAAGACGTCGCCGCGTACGCCTCCCCCCAGTCCGCTGATTCCACTCCCCATCATCGGGGTGTCCTTTGAACGGATTGGGATGGACTTAGTGGGGCCGTTGCCGAAGTCTGCCCGAGGCCATGAGCACATCCTGGTCGTCGTGGACTACGCCACCCGGTACCCGGAAGCCGTGCCCCTACGCAAAGCCACCGCGAAAAACATCGCCCACGAGCTGTTCCTGATGTTTAGCCGGGTGGGCATCCCCAGCCAGATCCTGACTGACCAGGGAACCCCCTTCATGTCCCGGCTGATGGCTGACCTCTGCCGGTTGCTAAAGGTCGAACAGCTCCGCACGTCCGTCTACCACCCCCAGACTGACGGCCTGGTCGAGAGATTCAACCAGACCCTGAAGGCAATGTTAAAAAAGGTGGCTGCTAAAGACAGGCGTGACTGGGATCGGATGATCCCCTATGTCCTCTTCGGCATCCGAGAGGTGCCCCAAGCCTCCACAGGGTTCACGCCCTTCGAGCTGCTGTTCGGCCGTTAGCCAAGGGGGCTCCTGGATGTCGCCCGAGATGCGTGGGAGCAGCAACCGGTAGCGCTCCGCTCTGTGGTCGAGCACGTGACCCAGATGCGTCAGAACATCGAGCGGGTCATGCCATTAGTCCGGGAACATCTGGTTCAGGCGCAGCAAGCCCAACAACGGCACTTCAACCGGGCAGCCCAACCCCGGGAGTTCCAGCCGGGAGATCGAGTGATGGTCCTGGTCCCCACCTCAGCCTGCAAGTTTCTGGCCAAGTGGCAGGGGCCATACACCATCACAGCCAAGGTCGGTGAGGTCAACTACAAAGTGCGACAGCCTGGGAGAAGACAGCCGGAGAAACTTTACCACATCAACCTCCTGAAGAAGTGGGTGGGGACCAGAGACCAGCTGGCCGCACTCGCCTCCTGTTCTCTGGTGGTTGTGAACTCCAACGACGACCTCTCGGCTGCCCAGAAGAGGGAGCTGCAACACCTGGTCAGTCAGTTCCAGGATGTGTTCTCCGATCAGCCCGGGCAGACCACTGTCGTCGAACACCACATCCGGACACAACCAGGAGTTATCGTCCGGCAACGGCCTTACCGAGTACCGGAAGCCCGTCGGCAGGCCATAGAGGAGGAGATTCAACAAATGCTTAAGTTGGGGATAATAGAGCCATCCCGGAGCCCGTGGTCCAGCCCCATCGTGATGGTTCCTAAACCCGACGGCACCCTCCGCTTCTGCAATGACTTCCGCCGGCTGAATGAGATCTCGGAATTCGACGGCTACCCCATGCCCCGAGTGGATGAGCTCCTGGATCGCCTAGGGCGGGCCAGCTATATCTCGACCCTCGACCTCACGAAGGGCTACTGGCAGGTGCCGTCGTCTCCCGTTTGGCCTTCACGGAGCCCCGCCCACTTTCCAAAGGATGATGGACATCTTGCTCCGCCCACACCAACCATACGCCGCAGCCTACCTGGATGATGTGGTCATCCACTCGGAGGCGTGGGACGACCACCTGGACCATCTGCGGAGGGTGCTCACGGAGCTCCGGAGAGCCGGGCTCACCGTCAACCCCCGCAAATGTCACCTTGCCCAAGCCGACGCGTCGTACCTGGGATTCCGTGTGGGGCGCGGCGTAATCCGCCCCCAAGACAAGAAGGTCCAGGCCATCCAAGAGGCACCCCGCCCCACCACAAAGACCCAGGTACGAGCCTTCCTGGGGTTGGCGGGGTATTATAGATGCTTCATCCCCAACTTCTCCTCTTTAGCCGCCCCCCTGACAAACCTGACCAGGAAGGGGCAGCCGGAGAAGATCGAGTGGACTCCGGAACTGGAGGGGACGTTCCGGAGCATAAAGCAGGCGCTCACCACGGAACCGGTACTCCGAGCGCCTGACTTTAACTGCCCCTTCCTGCTACAGACCGACGCCTCCGACACAGGGTTGGGAGCCGTCCTGTCCCAAGTACAGGAAGGTGAGGACCACCCTGTGATTTTCATCAGCAGGAAGCTGAACCCGGCCGAGACCCGGTATGCGGCCGTCGAGAAGGAGGCCCTGGCCGTCAAGTGGGCAGTCCTGGAGCTAAAATACTATCTCCTGGGCCGGCGGTTCACCCTCCTGACGGACCACGCCCCACTGCAATGGATGGCCAGAGCGAAAGACACCAACGCTCGGGTGACCCGCTGGTTCCTCGCGCTCCAGGACTTCCATTTTGAAGTCCGTCATCGGGCCGGGGCCGACAACGGCAACGCCGATGGCCTATCCCGGATCTGGGCCGGCTACGCAGGTTTGTCAGGGGTCACTCCCCACCCACCCTTAATACCCAACCGTTCTGTGATGAATTTCAGGACCCACCAGGACAACGCTTGGGGGGGGGGGGTGTGACGGGAGTCCATCCCAATCAGCGCGGTCCTGGCATAGATCCCGAACACCTGGCGCCCACCATCAAGGGCGAATCGGGAACAGCCGCGCCTCATCAGCGCGGCAGCATAAAAGAGAGAGACGGAGCTTCTACGGGGAGCAGAACCTCCGAAGAGTGCAGCAGCTAACTCCTCTCTCTCTCTCTACCTCCAGACAGCCTGTGAAGACCAGAAGACGGCATTATCCCCTACCGCACCGTTTCATCTGGGCACTGAGCACGAGAGCACACCTGGGACTGGGAAGAACACCACAAGGGAAGAGGACACGAGCACCGAGCACCTAAAGACTGCACCATCCCCGAGCACTTCAAACATCACTCTTAATAAATCCACCCTCCGGGGCACTTTTCTGTTGAAAACCTTGTTGTGTGATTCCTCTCCTGCGACACAAGGAATCAGTGGGAAGTGGAATTTTGTTTATTCGACTTACGGTTCAAAAGTTATTAGCATAAACGTGGGTGTAACTTTGGCCTATTGGTGGCGCTAGATGGTTTGGTTTAGAGACTTCAAATTTGGTCAGATTGTAGGTCAGAGGCTTGGCAGTCAGTGGGCCAAATTTCATAACTTTTCCGCAAACGGTTCATACGGCTCCCATTGACTTCATTACGGAAGAGGAAGAAGAAGAAGAATAATAAATATAACTGCAAGCAGTAATGCGGGGCCAAGCATCTGGTAGGCAAAACGTGAGCAGAAGTACCATCAAAATGTAAACCAAAGACATGAAATCACCTCAAGGTATGGTAGCATAAAAAACAAGTTGAATTGAGCACTATTTAAAATTTTATAAATTTTGACCATAAGGTGCCGCTCTTAGTAACTTTTGTTTTGGGGTCAGCCTTTGGTACTGATGACTCACAACAAATTTGGTGTTAATATGGCAAACGGTTGCAGAGATACAGCTTCGGAAACCACTTGACCCGACTGCATCACAATCGTCATGGCGCTTATCGAAATTGGCAAAAGCACTCAACACGATGCGAATAAATTTTTGCCAGAAAGGTCTAAGGATGTTCCGATTCAAATTTGGTGAGAATCGGTCAAACAGTCTGGAGAGAGTTAGAAAAAGTAAGGTTTTAAGCCAATTCAACATGGCAGACAGGAAATTCAATCAATTATGGTAAATTTTATATGTATGTTTTCAGCTCAAGCTAAGGAACAAAACTGGATGAGATTTTTGAAAATAGGCTAAAGCTAGCAAAAGTTATTAGCATTTTTCTAAAATCGTTTATATCTTTTGACAACTAGATGGCGCTGGCGTAAAATTTGTTGAGTCCCTTCAGGGCATGGTGTCAAACATTCACAACAACTTTCAGAATTTCAAAGTAAAGTATGTTTGAAATACAGCATTTTTTGGCATAAATCAAAATGGCCGACGCCCAAAATGGCCAACACAGTAAAAATGGACATGGTTCGACTCGGCTTGATGCTCCAAACGCGCTGATACCAATTTTATGAATTTTGGACAAACGGTTTGGGAAATACAGGCCGAATTGCCAATTTTTTATATCTCCGGACCACTAGGGGGCAGAGCGACGAAACACTGCATGCAGCCTCAGATCATAGGTGTTACAACATAGACAAAGTTTGGTGTACATAGGCTAAAGCGTTGCGAAGTTATTGCCTTACAATCATTTTTGCGAGTTTTGCGTAAGGATCATTCGCGAATAATTCGATAACGGTTTGACGATTCAAAAATCCAAGAAAATACTTTTGTTTAGCATAGTCAGTAGATGATGTGGAGCGAATTTCGTGAAGTTTGGACAAACGGCCACGGAGGAGTTAGCAAAAGTAGGTTTTTCATAAAATTCAAAATGGCGGAAAAATTTGCATGACGGAAAATGACGTCATAGGGTCAGGTCGATTCGTCTTGAGCCAAGGAATCAGTGGGAAGTGGAATTTTGTTTATTCGATTTACGGTTCAAAAGTTATTAGCATAAACGTGGGTGTAACTTTGGCCTATTGGTGGCGCTAGATGGTTTGGTTTGGAGACTTCAAAATTGGTCAGATTGTAGGTCAGAGGCTTGGTAGTCAGTGGGCCAAATTTCATAACTTTCCCGCAAACGGTTCATAGGGCTGCCATTGACTTTGCGGCGGAAGAAGAAGAAGAAGAAGGAAGAATAATAATAATAGGAAGAAACGGAACAAACACAATAGGTGCCTTCGCAGCTTTGCTGCTTGGCCCCTAATAATAGGAAGAAACGGAACAAACACAATAGGTGCCTTCGCAGCTTTGCTGCTTGGCCCCTAATAATAAGAAACGGAACAAACACAATAGGTGCCTTCGCAGCTTTGCTGCTTGGCCCCTAATAATAAGAAGAAACGGAACAAACACAATAGGTGCCTTCGCAGCTTTGCTGCTTGGCCCCTAATAATAAGAAGAAACGGAACAAACACAATAGGTGCCTTCACAGCTTTGCTGCTTGGCCCCTAATAATAATAATAATAGGAAGAAACGGAACAAACACAATAGGTGCCTTCGCAGCTTTGCTGCTTGGCCCCTAATAAATATAACTGCAAGCAGTGATACGGGGCCAAGCGGCCATCAGAATGAAGAAGGGGAAAAAGATAAACAAAGGCTGAAAAGAAACAAAAATGGTATTTTAAGTTTCATCGAGAGAGCTGATGTACATGTGAGCAAAGAAAAATTGGGCAAAAAAAACTATATGGCTGACATCTAATTAACTAACATAGTAAACGTTCAAAGAAACTGACTCAGCATGATGCTTCAAAAATATGAAATTACATTTTAGGATTTAAAAAAAAAAAATTTGTCATATCTCCTGGCCACTAGGGGGCACCGAATTCAAACTCCACAAGGAACCTTAACACGTGGCTCTTACAACACCCACCAAATTTAGTCTTATTTAACTGAATGGTTTGAGAGAGACATCCAATTGACCTTTTTACTAGTTTCACAATGTTTATTCATTAATTTCTTTAAAACCATTAGACCAAATAAATTTCTAGTGATAACTTTTTGTCAATCGGGTCTGAAGATTATATTTCATGAGTTTCATGGGAATTGGATGAACAGTTTAGGAGGACTTCGAAAAAGTGGCAATTTTAATTATTTAAAATGGCGGCTAATTGGATAATTGGAACAAGACGTCATGGTGTTCTTTGAAATTGCCATTGACCATTGAATCAGTTGCAAAAAGAATTTTGTCCTTAGACCACACATTTCATGAGTTATTCGCATTAACGTTTGTGAAACTTTGGACTAGTGGTGGCGCTATAGAGTATGACCTAGAAACTCTAGATTGGGTCATAGTACTTATAATAGCCAACTGTATCAGCGTGTCAAATTTTATAATTTTCCTGCAAGGTGTTCATAAGGCATTTGGACAAAACGTTAATTTTTGACAAAAAACAAAATGGCTGACTTCAAAAATGGCTGACCTAGTAAAAATGCACATGTACCGACTCGTTATGATGCCCTGAACACTTTAAGACCAAATTTATGAATTTTGGACAAAGTGATATGAAGTTAATAGCCAAAAAAGACATTTTTTGTATCTCCTGACCACTAGGGGGCACTGAGTTGAAACTCAACAGGCAACCTCAGGACCTCACTCTTATAACACACAGCAAATTTGGTCTCAATCCACCAAATGGTTTAAGAGATATAGCCACATGGCCACTTTTGCTAGTTTTATATTTTATTTATTTGTTAATTTCTCTAAAACCATAAGACCAAATAAATTTCTTTTGATAACTTTTGCTCAATAGGGTCTGTAGATGATACTGCATGAGTTTCATGGGAATTGGATGAACGGTCTAGGAGGAGTTCGAAAAAGTTGCAATTTTTAATATTCAAAATGGCGGCTAATTGGATAATTGGAACATGAGATCATTGAGATCATTAGAATCATCATGAGCCATGGAATCAGTGGCAAAAAGAATTTTGTTTTTACACCATAGAATTCTTGAGTTATTGGCATTTACATATGTGAAACTTTGGACTAGTGGTGGCGCTATAGAGTTTGAGTTAGAGGGTCCAGATTGGGTCAGATTTCTTATGATGACCATTTGATTCCTTGGGCCAAATTTCATAACTTTCCCGCAATCGGTTCATAGGGCTGCCATTGACTTCAATGGCGGAATAATAATAATAAGAACGCCAACAGATACAATAGGTGCCATCGCACCTTCGGTGGCTTGGCCCCTAATAATAAGAACGCCAACAAATACAATAGGTGCCATCGCACCTTCGGTGGCTTGGCCCCTAAATATAACTGCAAGCAGTAATGCTGGGCCAAGCATCCAGTAGGCAAAACATGAGCAGAAGCGCCATCAAAATGTAAACCAAAGACATGAAATTGACTCAAAAAATTGAAATCGAGTGCTATTTAAAATTTTATGAATTTTGACCATTAGGTGGCGCTCTTAGTAACTTTTGTTTTGGGGTCAGCCTTTGGTACTGATGAATCACAACAAATTTGGTGTCAATATGGCAAACGGTTGCAGAGATACAGCTCCGGAAACCACTTGACCCGACGGCATCACAGTCGTCATGGCTCTTATCGAAAACGATAAAAGCTATCAACACGCTACGAATAACTTTTTTCCAGCAAGGTCTAAGGATGATCCTATTCTAATTTGGTGTGAATCGGATTAACGGTCTGGGGGGAGTTAGAAAAAGTAAGGTTTTCAGCAAATTCAACATGGCAGACAGGAAGTTCAATCAATTATGGTAAATTTTATATCTATGTTCTCAGCTCGACCTAAGGAACAAAACTGGATGAGATTTTTGACAATAGGCTAAAGCTAGTAAAAGTTATTAGCATTTTTATAAAATCGTTTATATCTTTTGACCACAAGGTGGCGCTGGCGTAAAATTTGTTGAGTCCCTCCAAGGCATGGTGTCAAACATGCACAACAAGTTTCAGAATTTCAAAGTAAAGCATGATTGAAATACATCATTTTTTGGCATAATTCAAAATGGCCGACGCCCAAAATGGCCGACACAGTAAAAATGGACATGGTTCGACTCGGCTTGATGCTCCAAACGCGCTGATACCAATTTTATGAATTTTGGACAAACTGTTTGGGAAATACAGGCCAAATTGCCATTTTTTTATATATCCCGACTACTAGGGGGCAGAGTGACGAAACACTGCATGCAGCCTCGGATCATAGGCGTTACAACATAGACAAAGTTTGGTGTACATTGGCTAAAGCGTTGCGAAGTTATAGCCTTACAATCATTTTTGCGAGTTTTGCATAAGGATCATTCGCGAATAATTCGATAACGGTTTGACTTTTCAAAAATCGAAGAAATAACTTTTGTTAAGCATAGTCAGTAGATGATGTGGAGCGAATTTCGTGAAGTTTGGACTAACGGCCACGGAGGAGTTAGCAAAAGAAGGTTTTTCATAAAATTCAAAATGGCGGAAAAATTTGCATAGCGGAAAATGACGACATAGGGTCAGTTCGATTCGCCTTAAGCCAAGGAATCAATGGGAAGTGGAATTTCGTTTATTCGACTTACGGTTCAAAAGTTATTAGCATAAACGTGGGTGTAACTTTGGCCTATTGGTGGCGCTAGATGGTTTGGTTTGGAGACTTCAAATTTGGTCAGATTGTAGGTCAGAGGCTTGGCAGTCAGTGGGCCAAATTTCATAACTTTCCCGCAAACGGTTCATACGGCTCCCATTGACTTCGCGGCGGAAGAAGAAGAAGAAGAAGAAGGAAGAATAATAATAAGAAGAAACGGAACAAACACAATAGGTGCCTTCGCAGCTTTGCTGCTTGGCCCCTAAATATAACTGCAAGCAGTAATGCGGGGCCAACCATCCAGTAGGCAAAACGTGAGCAGAAGCACCATCAAAATGTAAACCAAAGACATATGAAATCACCTCAAGGCATGGTAGCATAAAAAACAAGTTGAATTGAGCACTATCTAAAATTTTATGAATTTTGACCATTAGATGGCGCTCCTAGTAACTTTTGTTCTGGGGTCAGTCTTTGGTACTGATGACTCACAACAAATTTGGTGTCAATATGGCAAACAATTGCAGAGATAGAGCTTCGGAAACCACATGACCCGACGGCATCACAATCGTCATGGCTCTTATCGAAAACGGCAAAAGCAATCAACACGTTACGAATACCTTTTTGCCAGCAAGGTCTAAGGATGTTCCAATTCAAATTTGGTGAGAATCGGACAAACGGTCTGGGTGAAGTTAGAAAAAGTATGGTTTTCAGCCAATTCAACATGGCAGACAGGAAGTTCAATCAATTATGGTAAATTTTATATCTATGTTTTCAGTTCAACCTAACGAACAAAACGGGATAAGATTTTTGACAATAGGCTAAAGCTAGCAAAAGTTATTACCATTTTTCTAAAATCGTTTATATCTTTTGACCACAAGGTGGCGCTGGCGTAAAATTTGTTGAGGCCCTTCAGGGCATGGTGTCAAACATGCACAACAACTTTAAGAATTTTAAAGTAAAGCATGTTTTAAATACAGCATTTTTTGGCATAATTCAAAATGGCCGACGCCTAAAATGGCCGACACAGTAAAAATGGACATGGTTCAACTCGGCTTGATGCTCCAAACGAGCTGATACCAATTTTATGAATTTTGGACAAACGGTTTGGGAAATACAGGCCAAATTGCCAATTGTTTATATCTACAGACCACTAGGGGGCTGAGCGAAGAACCACTGCAGGCAGCCTCAGATCATAGGCGTTACAACATAGACAAAGTTTGGTGTATATAGGCTAAAGCGTTGCGAAGTTATTGCCTTACAATCATTTTTGCGACTTTTGCGTAAGGATCATTTGCGAATAATTCAATAACGGTTTGACGATTCAAAAATCCAAGCAATAACTTTTGTTCGGCATAGTCAGTAGATGATGTGGAGCGAATTTCGTGAAGTTTGGACAAACGGTTACGGAGGAGTTAGCAAAAGTAGGTTTTTCATAAAATTCAAAATGGCGGAAAAATTTGCATGACGGAAAATGACGTCATGGGGTCAGGTCGATTCGTCTTGAGCCAAGGAATCAGTGGGAAGTGGAATTTTGTTTATTCGACTTACGGTTCAAAAGTTATTAGCATAAACGTGGGTGTAACTTTGGCCTATTGGTGGCGCTAGATGGTTTGGTTTGGAGACTTCAAATTTGGTCAGATTGTAGGTCAGAGGCTTGGCAGTCAGTGGGCCAAATTTCATAACTTTCCCGCAAACGGTTCATACGGCTGCCATTGACTTCGAGACGGAAATGGAAGAAGAAGAATAATAAATATAACTGCAAGCAGTAATGCGGGGCCAAGCATCCAGTAGGCAAAACGTGAGCAGAAGCACCATCAAAATGTAAACCAAAGACATATGAAATCACCTCAAGGCATGGTAGCATAAAAAACAAGTTGAATTGAGCACTATCTAAAATTTTATGAATTTTGACCATTAGATGGCGCTCCTAGTAACTTTTGTTCTGGGGTCAGTCTTTGGTACTGATGACTCACAACAAATTTGGTGTCAATTTGGCAAACAATTGCAGAGATAGAGCTTCGGAAACCACATGACCCGACGGCATCACAATCGTCATGGCTCTTATCGAAAACGGCAAAAGCAATCAACACGTTACGAATACCTTTTTGCCAGCAAGGTCTAAGGATGTTCCAATTCAAATTTGGTGAGAATCGGACAAACGGTCTAGGTGAAGTTAGAAAAAGTATGGTTTTCAGCCAATTCAACATGGCAGACAGGAAGTTCAATCAATTATGGTAAATTTTATATCTATGTTTTCAGCTCGACCTAAGGAACAAAACTGGATGAGATTTTTGACAATAGGCTAAACTAGCTAAAGTTATTAGCATTTTTCTAAAATCGTTTATATCTTTTGACCAAAAGGTTGCGCTGGCGTAAAATTTGTTGAGTCTCTTCAGGGCATGGTGTCAAACATGCACAACAACTTTCAGAATTTCAAAGTAAAGTATGTTTGAAATACAGCATTTTTTGGCATAAATCAAAATGGCCGACGCCAAAATGGCCGAAACAGTAAAAATGGACATGGTCCGACTCGGCTTGATGATCCAAACGCGCTGATACCAATTTTATGAATTTTGGACAAACGGTTTGGGAAATACAGGCCGAATTGCCAATTTTTTTTATCTTCGGACCACTAGGGGGCAGAGCGACGAAACACTGCATGCAGCCTCAGATCATAGGTGTTACAACATAGACAAAGTTTGGTGTACATAGGCTAAAGCGTTGCGAAGTTATTGCCTTACAATCATTTTTGCGAGTTTTGCGTAAGGATCATTTGCGAATAATTCGATAACGGTTTGACGATTCAAAAATCCAAGAAATAACTTTTGTTTGGCATAGTCAGTAGATGATGTGGAGCGAAATTCGTGAAGTTTGGACAAACGGCCACGGAGGAGTTAGCAAAAGTAGGTTTTTCATAAAATTCAAAATGGCGGAAAAATTTACATGACGGAAAATGACGTCATAGGATCAGGTCGATTCGTCTTGAGCCAAGGAATCAGTGGGAAGTGGAATTTTGTTTATTCGACTTACGGTTCAAAAGTTATTAGCATAAACGTGGGTGTAACTTTGGCCTATTGGTGGCGCTAGATGGTTTGGTTTGGAGACTTCAAATTTGGTCAGCTTAAAGGTCAGAGGCTTGGCAGTAAGTGGGCCAAATTTCATAACTTTTGGGCAAGTGGGTCATAGGGCTGCCATTGACTTCGCGACGGAAATGGAAGAAGGAAGAATAATAATAATAGGAAGAAACGGAACAAACACAATAGGTGCCTTCGCAGCTTTGCTGCTTGGCCCCTAATAAATATAACTGCAAGCAGTGATACGGGGCCAAGCGGCCATCAGAATGAAGAAGGGGAAAAAGATGAACAAAGGCTGAAAAGAAACAAAAAAGGTATTTTAAGTTTCATCGAGAGATCTGCTGTACATGTGAGCAAAAAAAAGTATATGGCTGACATCGAATTGACTAACATAGTAAACATTCAAAGAAACTAACTCAGCACGATGCTTCAAAAATATGAAATTAAATTTTAGGATTTTGAAAAAAAAAAATCATTTTTCATATCTCCTGGCCACTAGGGGGCACCAAATTCAAACACCACAAGGAACCTTAACACATGGCTCTTTTAACACCCACCAAATTTAGTCTTATTTAACTGAATGGTTTGAGAGAGACATCCAATTGACCTTTTTACTAGTTTTACAATGTTTATTCATTAATTTCTCTAAAACCATTAGACCAAAAAAATTTCTAGTGATAACTTTTTGTCAATTGGGTCTGTAGATTATATTTCATGAGTTTCATGGGAATTGGATGAACAGTTTAGGAGGAGTTAGAAAAAGTTGCAGGTTTGATTATTCAAAATGGCGGCTAATTGGATAATTGGAACAAGACGTCATGGTGTTCGTTAAAATTGATATTGACCATGGAATCAGTTGCAAAAATAATTTTGTCCTTAGACCACACATTTCATAAGTTATTTGCATTAATGTTTGTGAAATTTTGGACTAGTGGTGGCGCTATAGAGTATGACCTAGAAACTCCAGATTGGGTCATAGTACTAATAATAGCCCACTGTATCAGCGTGTCAAATTTTATAATTTTCCTGCAAGGTGTTCATAAGTCATTTGGACAAAACGTTAATTTTTGACAAAAAACAAAATGGCTGACTTCAAAAATTGCTGACCTAGTAAAAATGCACATGTACCGACTCGTTATGATGCCCTGAACACTTTAAGACCAAATTTATGAATTTTGGACAAAGTGATATGAAGTCATTAGCCAAAAAAGACATTTTTTTTATCTCCTGACCACTAGGGGGCACTGAGTTGAAACTCAGCAGGCAACCTCAGGACATGACTCTTATAACACACAGCAAATTTGGTCTCAATCCACCAAATGGTTTAAGAGATATAGCCACATGGCCACTTTTGCTAGTTTTATATTTTATTTATTCGTTAATTTCTCTAAAACCATAAGACCAAATAAATTTCTTTTGATAACTTTTGCTCAATATCGTCTGTAGATGATACTGCATGAGTTTCATGGGAATTGGATGAACGGTGTAGGAGGAGTTCGAAAAAGTTGCAATTTTAATTATTCAAAATGGCGGCTAATTGGATAATTGGAACATGAGATCATTGAGATCATTGGAATTATCATGAGCCATGGAATCAGTGGCAAAAAGAATTTTGTTTTTACACCATAGAATTCTTGAGTTATTGGCATTTACATATGTGAAACTTTGGACTAGTGGTGGCGCTATAGAGTTTGAGTTAGAGGGTTCAGATTTGGTCAGATTTCTTATGATGACCATTTGAATCCTTGGGCCAAATTTCATAACTTTCCCGTAATCGGTTCATGGGGCTGCCATTGACTTCAATGGCGGAATAATAATAATAATAATAATAAATATAACTGCAAGCAGTGATACGGGGCCAAGCGGCCATCAGAATGAAGAAGGGGAAAAAGATGAACAAAGGCTGAAAACAAACAAAAAGGTATTTTAAGTTTCGTCGAGAGAGCTGATGTACATGAGAGCAAAGAAAAATTGGGCAAAAAAAACTATATGGCTGACATCTAATTAACTAACATAGTAAACGTTCAAAGAAACTGACTCAGCACGATGCTTCAAAAATATGAAATAAAATTTTAGGATTTTGAAAAAAAAATTCTTCATATCTCCTGGCCACTAGGGGGCACTGAATTCAAACTCCACAAGGAACCTTAACACGTGGCTCTTACAACACCCACCAAATTTAGTCTTATTTAACTGAACGGTTTGAGAGAGACATCCAATTGACCTTTTTACTAGTTTCACAATGTTTATTCATTAATTTCTCTAAAACCATTAGACCAAATAAATTTCTAGTGATAACTTTTTGTCAATCGGGTCTGTAGATTATATTTCATGAGTTTTATGGGAATTGGATGAACAGTTTAGGAGAAGTTCGAAAAAGTGGCAATTTTAATTATTGGGTCAGATTTCTTATGATGACAATTTGACTTCTTGGGCCAAATTTCATAACTTTCCCGCAATCGGTTCATAGGGTCTGTAGATTATATTTCATGAGTTTCATGGGAATTGGATGAACAGTTTAGGAGGAGTTCGAAAAAGTGGCAATTTTAATTATTTAAAATGGCGGCTAATTGGATAATTGGAACAAGACGTCTGGTGTTCTTTGAAATTGCCATTGACCATTGAATCAGTTGCAAAAAGAATTTTGTCCTTAGACCACACATTTCATGAGTTATTCGCATTAACGTTTTTGAAACTTTGGACTGGTGGTGGCGCTATAGAGTATGACCTAGAAACTACAGATTGGGTCAGAGTAGTTATAATAGCCAACTGTATCAGCGTGTCAAATTTTAAAACTTTCCTGCAAGGTGTTCATAAGGCATTTGGACAAAACGTTAATTTTTGACAAAAACAAAATGGCTGACTTCAAAAATGCCTGACCTACTAAAAATGCACATGTACCGACTCGTTATGATGCCCTGAACATTTTAAGACCAACTTCATCATTTTTGGACAAAGTGAAATGAAGTTATTAGCCAAAAAAGACATTTTTTTGTATCTCCTGACCACTAGGGGGCACTGAGTTAAAACTCAGCAGGCAACCTTAGGACATGATTCTTATAACACACAGTAAATTTGGTCTCAATCCACCAAATGGTTTAAGAGATATAGCCATATGGTTACTTTTGCTAGTTTTATATTTTATTTATTCGTTAATTTCTCTAAAACCATAAGACCAAATAAATTTCTTTTCATAACTTTTGCTCAATAGGGTCTGTCGATGATACTGCATGAGTTTCATGGGAATTGGATGAACAGTCTAGGAGGAGTTCGAAAAAAGTTGCAATTTTATTTATTCAAAATGGCGGCTAATTGGATAATTGAAAAATGAGATCTTTTAGATCATTAGAATCATCATGAGCTGTGGAATCAGTGGCAAAAAGAATTTTGTTTTCACACCATAGAATTCTTGAGTTATTGGCATTTACATATGTGAAACTTTGGACTAGTGGTGGCGCTATAGAGTATTACCTAGAAACTCCAGATTGGGTCATAGAACTTATAATAGCCAACTTTATCAGTGTGTCAAATTTTATAATTTTCCTGCAAGGTGTTCATAAGTCATTTGCACAAAACGTTAATTTTTGACAAAAAACAAAATGGCTGACTTCAAAAATGGCTGACCTAGTAAAAATGCACATGTACCGACTCGGTATGATGCCCTGAACACTTTAAGACCAAATTTATAAATTTTGGACAAAGTGATATGAAGTTATTAGCCAAAAAAGACATTTTTTGTATCTCCTGACCACTAGGGGGCACTGAGTTGAAACTCAGCAGGCAACCTCAGGACATGACTCTTATAACACACAGCAAATTTGGGCTCAATCCACCAAATGGTTTAAGAGATATAGCCACATGGCCACTTTTGCTAGTTTTATATTTTATTTATTCGTTAATTTCTCTAAAACCATAAGACCAAATAAATTTCTTTTGATAACTTTTGCTCAATAGGGTCTGTAGATGATACTGCATGAGTTTCATGGGAATTGGATGAACGGTCTAGGAGGAGTTCGAAAAAGTTGCAATTTTAATTATTCAAAATGGCGGCTAATTGGATAATTGGAACATGAGATCATTAAGATCATTAGAATCATCATGAGCCATGGAATCAGTGGCAAAAAGAATTTTATTTTTACACTATAGAATTCTTGAGTTATTGGCATTTACATATGTGAAACTTTGGACTAGTGGTGGCGCTATAGAGTTTGAGTTAGAGGGTCCAGATTTGGTCAGATTTCTTATGATGACCATTTGAATCCTTGGGCCAAATTTCATAACTTTCCCGTAATCGGTTCATGGGGCTGCCATTGACTTCAATGGCGGAATAATAATAATAATAATAATAATAATAATAATAAGAACGCCAACAAATACAATAGGTGCCATCGCACCTTCGGTGGCTTGGCCCCTAATAAAAATAACTGCAAGCAGTGATACGGGGCCAAGCGGCCATCAGAATGAAGAAGGGGAAAAAGATGAACAAAGGCTGAAAAGAAACAAAAAAAGGTATTTTAAGTTTCGTCGAGAGAGCTGAAGTACATGTGAGCAAAGAAAAATTGGGCAAAAAAACTATATGGCTGACATCTAATTAACTAACATAGTAAACGTTCAAAGAAACTGACTCAGCATGATGCTTCAAAAATATGAAATTAAATTTTAGGATTTTGAAAAAAAATCATTTTTCATATCTCCTGGCCACTAGGGGGCACCGAATTCAAACTCCACAAGGAACCTTAACACGTGGCTCTTACAACACCCAGCAAATTTAGTCTTATTTAACTGAATGGTTTGAGAGAGACATCCAATTGACCTTTTTACTAGTTTCACAATGTTTATTCATTAATTTCTCTAAAACCATTAGACCAAATAAATTTCTAGTGATAACTTTTGTCAATTGGGTCTGTAGATTATATTTCATGAGTTTCATGGGAATTGGATGAACAGTTTAGGAGGAGTTCGAAAAAGTGGCAGTTTTAATTATTTAAAATGGCGGCTAATTGGATAATTGGAACAAGACGTCATGGTGTTCTTTGAAATTGCTATTGACCATTGAATCAGTTGCAAAAAGAATTTTGTCCTTAGACCACACATTTCATGAGTTATTCGCATTAACGTTTGTGAAACTTTGGACTAGTGGTGGCGCTATAGAGTATGACCTAGAAACTCCAGATTGGATCATAGTACTTATAATAGCCAACTGTATCAGCGTGTCAAATTTTATAATTTTCCTGCAAGGTGTTCATAAGGCATTTGGACAAAACGTTAATTTTTGACAAAAAACAAAATGGCTGACTTCAAAAATGGCTGACCTAGTAAAAATGCACATGTACCGACTCGGTATGATGCCCTGAACACTTTAAGACCAACTTCATGATTTTTGGACAAAGTGATGTGAAGTTATTAGCCAAAAAAGACAATTTTTGTATCTCCTGACCACTAGGGGGCACTGAGTTAAAACTCAGCAGGCAAGCTCAGGACATGACTCTTATAACACACAGCAAATTTGGTCTCAATCCATCGAATGGTTTACGAGATATAGCCATATGGCCACTTTTGCTAGTTTTATATTTTATTTATTCATTAATTTCTCTAAAACCATAAGACCAAATAAATTTCTTTTGATAACTTTTGCTCAATAGGGTCTGTCGATGATACTGCAAGAGTTTCATGGGAATTGGATGAACAGTCTAGGAGGAGTTCGAAAAAGTTGCAATTTTATTTATTCAAAATGGCGGCTAATTGGATAATTGAAAAATGAGATCTTTTAGATCATTAGAATCATCATGAGCCGTGGAATCAGTGGCAAAAAGAATTTTGTTTTCACACCATAGAATTCTTGAGTTATTGGCATTTACATATGTGAAACTTTGGACTAGTGGTGGCGCTATAGAGTTTGAGTTAGAGGGTCCAGATTTGGTCAGATTTCTTATGATGACCATTTGAATCCTTGGGCCAAATTTCATAACTTTCCCGTAATCGGTTCATGGGGCTGCCATTGACTTCAATGGCGGAATAATAATAATAATAACAAGCAGTGATACGGGGCCAAGCGGCCATCAGAATGAAGAAGGGGAAAAAGATGAACAAAGGCTGAAAAGAAACAAAAAAGGTATTTTAAGTTTCGTCGAGAGAGCTGAAGCACATGTGAGCAAAGAAAAATTGGGCAAAAAAACTATATGGCTGACATCTAATTAACTAACATAGTAAACGTTCAAAGAAACTGACTCAGCATGATGCTTCAAAAATATGAAATTAAATTTTAGGATTTAAAAAAAAAAATCATTTTTCATATATCCTGGCCACTAGGGGGCACCGAATTCAAACTCCATAAGGAACCTTAACACGTGGCTCTTACAACACTCACCAAATTTAGTCTTATTTAACTGAACGGTTTGAGAGAGACATCCAATTGACCTTTTTACTAGTTTCACAATGTTTATTTATTAATTTCTCTAAAACCATTAGACCAAAAAAATTTCTAGTGATAACTTTTTGTCAATCGGGTCTGTAGATTATATTTCATGAGTTTCATGGGAATTGGATGAACAGTTTAGGAGGAGTTAGAAAAAGTTGCAGTTTTGATTATTCAAAATGGCGGCTAATTGGATAATTGGAACAAGACGTCATGGTGTTCGTTAAAATTGATATTGACCATGGAATCAGTTGCAAAAAGAATTTTGTCCTTAGACCACACATTTCATGAGTTATTCGCATTAACGTTTGTGAAACTTTGGACTAGTGGTGGCGCTATAGAGTATGACCTAGAAACTCCAGATTGGGTCAGAGTAGTTATAATAGCCAACTGTATCAGCGTGTCAAATTTTATAATTTTCCTGCAAGGTGTTCATAAGATATTTAGACAAAACATAAATTTTTGACAAAAAACAAAATGGCTGACATCCAAAATGTCTGACCTAGTAAAAATTTACATGTCCCGACTCGGTATGATGACCTGAACACTTTAAGACCAAGTTTATGATTTTTGGAAGAAGCAATATAAAGTTATTAGCCAAAAAATACATTTTTAGTATCTCCTGACCACTAGGGGGCACTAAGTTGAAACTCAACAGACAACCTAAGGACATGACTCTTATGACACACGGCAAATTTGGTCTCAATCCACGGAACGGTTTTAGAGATATATCCATATGGCCACTTTTGCTAGTTTTCTATTTTATTTATTCTTTTATTTCTCTAAAACCATAAGACCAAATACATTTCTTTTGATAACTTTTGCTCAATAGGGTCTGTAGATGATACTGCATGAGTTTCATGAGAATTGGTAGAACGGTCTAGAAGGAGTTTGAAAAGTTGCAGTTTTGATTATTCAAAATGGCGGCTAATTGGATAATTGGAACATGAGATCATTGAGATCATTAGAATCATCATGAGCCATGGAATCAGTGGCAAAAAGAATTTTGTTTTTACACCATAGAATTCTTGAGTTATTGGCATTTACATATGTGAAACTTTGGACTAGTGGTGGCGCTATAGAGTTTGAGTTAGAGGGTCCAGATTGGGTCAGATTTCTTATGATGACCATTTGAATCCTTGGGCCAAATTTCATAACTTTCCTGCAATCGGTTCATGGGGCTGCCATTGACTTCAATGGCGGAATAATAATAATAATAATAATAATAATAATAATAATAATAATAATAAGAACGCCAACAAATACAATAGGTGCCATCGCACCTTCGGTGGCTTGGCCCCTAAATATAACTGCAAGCAGTGATACGGGGCCAAGCGGCCATCAGAATGAAGATGGGGAAAAAGATGAACAAAGGCTGAAAAGAAACAAAAAAGGTATTTTAAGTTTCATCGAGAGATCTGCTGTACATGTGAGCAAAAAAAGTATATGGCTGACATCTAATTGACTAACATAGTAAACGTTCAAAGAAACTGACTCAGCACGATGCTTCAAAAATATGAAATTAAATTTTAGGATTTAAAAAAAAAAAATCATTTTTCATATCTCCTGGCCACTAGGGGGCACCGAATTCAAACTCCACAAGGAACCTTAACACGTGGCTCTTTTAACACCCACCAAATTTAGTCTTATTTAACTGAACGGTTTGAGAGAGACATCCAATTGACCTTTTTACTAGTTTCACAATGTTTATTTATTAATTTCTCTAAAACGGTAAGACCAAAAAAATTTTTTTGATAACTTTTGCTCAATAGGGTCTGTAGATGATACTGCATGAGTTTCATAAGAATTGCATGAACAGTCTAGAAGGAGTTCAAAAAAGTTGGTTTTAAATATTCAAAATGGCAGCTAATTGGATAATTGGAACAAGACGTCATGGTGTTCGTTAAAATTGGTATTGACCATGGAATCAGTTGCAAAAAGAATTTTGTCCTTAGACCACACACAGTTATTCGCATTAACGTTTGTGAAACTTTGGACTAGTGGTGGCGCTATACAGTATGACCTAGAAACTCCAGATTGGGTCATAGTACTTATAATAGCCAACTGTATCAGCGTGTCAAATTTTATAATTTTCCTGCAAGGTGTTCATAAGGCATTTGGACAAAACATTAATTTTTTACAAAAAACAAAATGGCTGACTTCAACAATTGCTGACCTAGTAAAAATGCACATGTACCGACTCGGTATGATGCCCTGAAAACTTTAAGACCAAATTTATGAATTTTGGACAAAGTGATATGAAGTTATTAGCCAAAAAAGACATTTTTTGTATCTCCTGACCACTAGGGGGCACTGAGTTGAAACTCAGCAGGCAACCTCAGGACACGACTCTTATAACACACAGCAAATTTGGTCTCAATCCACCGAATGGTTTAAGAGATATAGCCACATGGCCACTTTTGCTAGTTTTATATTTTATTTATTCGTTAATTTCTCTAAAACCATAAGACCAAATACATTTCTTTTGATAACTTTTGCTCAATAGGGTCTGTAGATGATACTGCATGTGTTTCATGGGAATTGGATGAACGGTCTAGGAGGAGTTCGAAAAAGTTGCAATTTTTAATATTCAAAATGGCGGCTAATTGGATAATTGGAAAATGAGATCATTGAGATCATTAGAATCATCATGAGCCATGGAATCAGTGGCAAAAAGAATTTTGTTTTTACACCATAGAATTCTTGAGTTATTGGCATTTATTCAGATTTCCAGATTTGAGGGTCCAGATTTGGTCAGATTTCTTATGATGACCATTTGAATCCTTGGGCCAAATTTCATAACTTTCCCGTAATCGGTTCATGGGGCTGCCATTGACTTCAATGGCGGAATAATAATAATAATAAGAAGAACGCCAACAGATACAATAGGTGCCATCGCACCTTCGGTGGCTTGGCCCCTAAATATAACTGCAGGCAGTGATACGGGGTCAAGCGGCCATCAGAATGAAGAAGGGGAAAAAGATGAATAAAGGCTGAAAAGAAACAAAAAAGGTATTTTAAGTTTCGTCGAGAGAGCTGATGTACATGTGAGCAAAGAAAAATTGGGCAAAAAAAACTATATGGCTGACATCTAATTAACTAACATAGTAAACGTTCAAAGAAACTGCCTCAGCATGATGCTTCAAAAATATGAAATTAAATTTTAGGATTTTGAAAAAAAAAAAAATCATTTTTCATATCTCCTGGCCACTAGGGGGCACCGAATTCAAACTCCACAAGGAACCATAACACGTGGCTCTTGCAACACCCACCAAATTTAGTCTTATTTAACTGAACGGTTTGAGAGAGACATCCAATTGACCTTTTTACTAGTTTCACAATGTTTATTCATTAATTTCTCTAAAACCATTGGACCAAAAAAATTTCTAGTGATAACTTTTTGTCAATCGGGTCTGTAGATTATATTTCATGAGTTTCATGAGAATTGGATGAACAGTTTAGGAGGAGTTAGAAAAAAATGCAGTTTTGATTCTTCAAAATGGCGGCTAATTGGATAATTGGAACAAGACGTCATGGTGTTCGTTAAAATTGATATTGACCATGGAATCAGTTGCAAAAAGAATTTTGTCCTTAGACCACACATTTCATGAGTTATTGCATTAACGTTTTGTAAACCTTTGGACTAGTGGTGGCGCTATAGAGTATGACCTAGAAACTCCTGATTGGGTCATAGTACTTATAATAGCCAACTGTATCAGCGTGTCAAATTTAATTATTTTCCTGCAAGGTGTTCATAAGTCATTTGGACAAAACGTTAATTTTTGACTAAAAAACAATATGGCTGACTTCAAAAATGGCTGACCTAGTAAAAATGCACATGTACCGACTCGTTATGATGCCCTGAAAACTTTAAGACCAAATTTATGAATTTTGGACAAAGTGATATGAAGTTATTAGCCAAAAAAGACATTTTTTGTATCTCCTGACCACTAGGGGGCACTGAGTTGAAACTCAGCAGGCAACCTCAGGACATGACTCTTATAACACACAGCAAATTTGGTCTCAATCCACCGAATGGTTTAAGAGATATAGCCACATGGCCACTTTTGCTAGTTTTATATTTTATTTATTCGTTAATTTCTCTAAAACCATAAGACCAAATAAATTTCTTTTGATAACTTTTGCTCAATAGGGTCTGTAGATGATACTGCATGAGATTCATGGGAATTGGATGAACGGTCTAGGAGGAGTTTGAAAAAGTTGCAATTTTAATTATTCAAAATGGCGGCTAATTGGATAATTGGAACATGAGATCATTTAAATCATCAGAATCATCATGAGCCATGGAATCAGTGGCAAAAAAAATTTTGTTTTTACACCATAGAATTCTTGAGTTATTGGCATTTACAAATGTAAAACTTTGGACTAGTGGTGGCGCTATAGAGTTTGAGTTAGAGGGTCCAGATTTGGTCAGATTTCTTATGATGACCATTTGAATCCTTAGGCCAAATTTCATAACTTTCCTGTAATCGGTTCATGGGGCTGCCATTGACTTCAATGGCGGAATAATAATAATAATAATAATAATAATAATAATAATAATAATAATAATAATAATAAATATAACTGCAAGCAGTGATACGAGGCCAAGCGGCCATCAGAATGAAGAAGGGGAAAAAGATGAACAAAGGCTGAAAAAAAACAAAAAAGGTATTTTAAATTTCATCGAGAGATCTGCCATACATGTGAGCAAAAAAAAGTATATGGCGGACATCTAATTGACTAACATAGTAAA
>SRMA01001082.1:0-11070 GCA_007224835.1 Danionella cerebrum
AGCGCATGATTTCAGATGATTTTATTCTCTTTCTGAGATGCCTTTTAACACAATAAAACTGCTCAAAATGATGCGCTGGCATCACATGATCTGTATTTTGACATGGCACTTTTTGACGAATATTTGCTCTTTTTCCGGTTCTTGAGAACTATGGATCAATCTACACTTCGGAAGTGTAGCGCATGATTTCAGATTATGTTATTCTCTTTCTGAGATGCCTTTTAACACAATAAAACTGCTCAAAATGACGCGCCGGCATCACATGATCTGTATTTTGACATGGCACTTTTTGACGGAATATTTGCTCTTTTTCCGGTTATGGAGAACTATGGATCAATCTACACTTCGGAAGTGTAGCGCATGATTTCAGATTATTTTATTCTCTGAGATGCCTTTTAACACAATAAAACTGCTCAAAATGATGCGCTGGCATCACATGATCTGTATTTTGACATGGCACTTTTAGACGGAACATTTGCTCTTTTTCCGGTTCTTGAGAACTATGGATCAATCTACACTTCGGAAGTAGAGCGCATGATTTCAGATTATTTTATTCTCTTTCTGAGATGCCTTTTAACACAATAAAATTGCTCAAAATGATGCGCTGGTATCACATGATCTGTATTTTGACATGGCACTTTTTAACGGAATATTTGCTCTTTTTCCGGTTCTTGAGAACTATGGATCAATCTACACTTCGGAAGTGTAGCGATGATTTCAGATTATTTTATTTTCTTTCTGAGATGCCTTTTAACACAATAAAACTGCTCAAAAAAATGCGCTGGCATCACATGATCGGTATTTTGACATGGCACTTTTTAACGGAATATTTGCTCTTTTTCCGGTTCTTGAGAACTATATCTCAATCTACACTTCGGAAGTGTAGCGCATGATTTCAGATTATTTTATTCTCTTTCTGAGATGCCTTTAAACACAATAAAACTGCTCAAAATGATGCGCTTTCATCACATGATCTGTATTTTGACATGGCACTTTTTGACGGAATATTTGCTCTTTTTCCGGTTCTTGAGAACTATGGATCAATCTACACTTCGGAAGTGTAGCTTATGATTTCAGATTATTTTATTCTCTTTCTGAGATGCCTTTTAACACAATAAAACTGCTCAAAATGATGCGCTGGCATCACATGATCTGTATTTTGACATGGCACTTTTTGACGGAATATTTGCTCTTTTCCCGGTTCTTGAGAACTATGGATCAATCTACACTTCGGAAGTGTAGCGCATGATTTCAGATTATTTTATTCCCTTTCTGAGACGCCTTTTAACACAATAAAACTGCTCAAAATGATGCGCTGGCATCACATGATCTGTATTCTGACATGGCACTTTTTAACGGAATATTTGCTCTTTTTCCGGTTTTTGAGAACTATGGATCAATCTACACTTCGGAAGTGTAGCGCATGGTTTCAGATTATTTTATTCTCTTTCTGAGATGCCTTTTAACACAATAAAACTGCTCAAAATGATGCGCTGGCATCACATGGTCTGTATTTTGACATGGCACTTTTTAACGGGATATTTGCTCTTTTTCCGGTTCTTGAGAACTATGGATCAATCTACACTTCGGAAGTGTAGCGCATGATTTCAGATTATTTTTATTCTCTTTCTGAGATGCCTTTTAACACAATAAAACTGGTCAAAATGATGCGCTGGCATCACATGATCTGTATTTTGACATGGCACTTTTTGACGGAATATTTGCTCTTTTTCCGGTTCTTGAGAACTATGGATCAATCTACACTTCGGAAGTGTAGCGCATGATTTCAGATTATTTGATTTTCTTTCTGAGATGCCTTTTAACACAATAAAACTGCTCAAAATGATGCGCTGGCATCACATGATCTGTATTTTGACATGGCACTTTTTTGACGGAATAATTGCTCTTTTTCCGGTTCTTGAGAACTATGGATCAATCTACACTTCGGAAGTGTAGCGCATGATTTCAGATGATTTTATTCTCTCTCTGAGATGCCTTTTAACACAATAAAACTGCTCAAAATGATGCGCTGGCATCACATGATCTGTATTTTGACATGGCACTTTTGGACGGAATATTTGCTCTTTTTTCCGGTTCTTGAGAACTATGGATCAATCTACACTTCGGAAGTGTAGCGCATGATTTCAGATTATTTTATTCTCTTTCTGAGATGCCTTTTAACACAATAAAAACTGCTCAAAATGATGCGCTGGTATCACATGATCTGTATTTTGACATGGCACTTTTTAACGGAATATTTGTTCTTTTTCCGGTTCTTGAGAACTATGGATCAATCTACACTTCGGAAGTGTAGCGCATGATTTCAGATTATTTTATTCTCTTTCTGAGATGCCTTTTAACACAGTAAAACTTCTCAAAATGATGCGCTGGCATCACATGATCTGTATTTTGACATGGCACTTTTTTTTTTTTTTTTTGCTCTTTTTCCGGTTCTTGAGAACTATGGATCAATCTACACTTCGGAAGTGTAGCACATGATTTCAGATTATTTTATTCTCTTTCTGAGATGCCTTTTAACACAATAAAACTGTTCAAAATGATGCGCTTGCATCACATGATCTGTATTTTGACATGGCACTTTTTAACGGAATATTTGCTCTTTTTCCGGTTCTTGAGAACTATAGATCAATCTACACTTCGGAAGTGTAGCGCATGATTTCAGATTATTTATTCTCTTTCTGAGATGCCTTTTAACACAATAAAACTGCTCAAAATGATGCGCTGGCATCACATGATCTGTATTTTGACATGGCACCTTTGGACGGAATATTTGCTCTTTTTCCGGTTCTTGAGAACTATGGATCAATCTACACTTCGGAAGTGTTGCGCATGATTTCCGATTATTTTATTCTCTTTCTGAGATGCCTTTTAACACAATAAACTGCTCAAAATGATGCGCTGGCATCACATGATCTGTATTTTGACATGGCACTTTTTAACGAATATTTGCTCTTTTTCCGGTTCTTGAGAACTATGGATCAATCTACACTTCGGAAGTGTAGCGCATGATTTCAGATTTTTTATTCTCTTTCTGAGATGCCTTTTAACACAATAAAACTGCTCAAAATGATGCGCTGGCATCACATGATCTGTATTTTGACATGGCACTTTTTGCCTGAATATTTGCTCTTTTTCCGGTTCTTGAGAACTATGGATCAATCTACACTTCGGAAGTGTAGCGCATGATTTCAGATTTATTTTATTCTCTTTCTGAGATGCCTTTTAACACAATAAAACTGCTCAAAATGATGCGCTGGCATCACATGATCTGTATTTTGACATGGCACTTTTTGACGAATATTTGCTCTTTTTCCGGTTCTTGAGAACTATGGATCAATCTACACTTCGGAAGTGTAGCGCATGATTTCAGATTATTTTATTCTCTTTTCTGAGATGCCTTTTAACACAATAAAACTGCTCAAAATGATGCGCTGGCATCACATGATCTGTATTTTGACATGGCACTTTTTGACGGAATATTTGCTCTTTTTCCGTTCTTGAGAACTATGGATCAATCTACACTTCGGAAGTGTAGCGCATGATTTCAGATTATTTTATTCTCTTTCTGAGATGCCTTTTAACACAATAAACTGCTCAAAATGATTCGCTGGCATCACATGATCTGTATTTTGACATGGCACTTTTTGACGGAATATTTGCTCTTTTTCCGTTCTTGAGAACTATGGATCAATCTACACTTCGGAAGTGTAGCGCATGATTTCAGATTATTTTATTCTCTTTCTGAGATGCCTTTTAACACAATAAAACTGCTCAAAATGATGCGCTGGCATCACATGATTCGTATTTTGACATGGCACTTTTTGACGGAATATTTGCTCTTTTTCCGGTTCTTGAGAACTATGGCTTAATCTACACTTCGGAAGTGTAGCGCATGATTTCAGATTATTTTATTCTCTTTCTGAGATGCCTTTTAACACAATAAAACTGCTCAAAATGATGCGCTGGCATCACATGATCTGTATTTTTGACATGGCACTTTTTAACGGAATATTTGCTCTTTTTCCGGTTCTTGAGAACTATGGATCAATCTACACTTCGGAAGTGTAGCGCATGATTTCTGATTATTTTATTCTCTTTCTGAGATGCCTTTTAACACAATAAAACTGCTCAAAATGATGCGCTGGCATCATGATCTGTATTTTGACATGGCACTTTTTAACGGAATATTTGCTCTTTTTCCGGTTCTTGAGAACTATGGATCAATCTACACTTCGGAAGTGTGGCCCATGATTTCAGATTATTTTATTCTCTTTCTGAGATGCCTTTTAACACAATAAAACTGCTCAAAATGATGCGCTGGCATCACATGATCTGTATTTTGACATGGCACTTTTTGACGAATATTTGCTCTTTTTCCGGTTCTTGAGAACTATGGATCAATCTACACTTCGGAAGTGTAGCGCATGATTTCAGATTATTTTATTCTCTTTCCGAGATGCCTTTTAACACAATAAACCTGCTCAAAATGATGCGCTGGCATCACATGATCTGTATTTTGACATGGCACTTTTTGACGGAATATTTGCTCTTTTTCCGGTTCTTGAGAACTATGGATCAATCTGCACTTCGGAAGTGTAGCGCATGATTTCAGATTATTTTATTCTCTTTCTCAGATGCCTTTTATCACAATAAAACTGCTCAAAATGATGCGCTGGCATCACATGATCTGTATTTTGACATGGCACTTTTTTACGGAATATTTACTCTTTTTCCGGTTCTTGAGAACTATGGATCAATCTACACTTCGGAAGTGTAGCGCATGTTTCCAGATTATTTTATTCTCTTTCTGAGATGCCTTTTAACACAATAAAACTGCTCAAAATGATACGCTGGCATCACATGATCTGTATTTTGACATAGCACTTTTTGACGGAATATTTGCTCGGTTTCCAGGTTCTTGAGAACTATGGATCAATCTACACTTCGGAAGTGTAGCGCATGATTTCAGATTATTTTATTCTCCTTCTGAGCTGCCTTTTAACACAATAAAACTGCTCAAAATGATGCGCTGGCATCACATGATCTGTGTTTTGACAGGGCACTTTTTGACGGAATATTTGCTCTTTTTCCGGTTCTTGAGAACTATGGATCAACCTACACTTCGGAAGTGTAGCGCATGATTTCAGATTATTTTATTCTCTTTCGGAGATGCCTTTTAACACACTAAAACTGCTCAAAATGATGCGCTGGCATCACATGATCTGTATTTTGACATGGCACTTTTTGACGGAATACTTGCTCTGTTTCCGGTGCTTGAGAACTAAGGATCAATGTACACTTCGGAAGTGGAGCGCATGATTTCAGATGATTTTATTCTCTTTGAGATGCCTTGTGACAAAATAAAACTGCTCAAAATGATGCGCTGGCATCACATGATCTGTATTTTGACATGGCACTTTTGGACGGAATATTTGCTCTTTTTCCGGTTCTTGAGAACTATGGATCAATCTACACTCGGAAGTGTAGCGCATGATTTCAGATTATTTTATTCTCTTTCTGAGATGCCTTTTAACACAATAAAACTGCTCAAAATGATGCGCTGGCATCACTTGATCTGTATTTTTACATGGCACTTTTTAACGGAATATTTGCTCTTTTTCCGGTTCTTGAGAACTATGGATCAATCTACATTTCGAAAGTGTAGCGCATGATTTCAGATTATTTTATTCTCTTTCTGAGATGCCTTTTAACACAATTAAACTGCTCAAAATGATGCGCTGGCATCACATGATCTGTTTTTTGACATGGCACTTTTTGACGGAATATTTGCTCTTTTTCTGTTTCTTGAGAACTATGGATCAATCTACACTTCGGAAGTGTAGCGCATGATTTCAGATTATTTTATTCTCTTTCTGAGATGCCTTTTAACAATAAAACTGCTCAAATTGATGCGCTGGCATCACATGATCTGTATTTTGACATGGCACTTTTTGACGGAATATTTGCTCTTTTTCCGGTTCTTGAGAACTATGGATCAATCTACACTGAGGAAGTGTAGCGCATGATTTCAGATTATTTTATTCTCTTTCTGAGATGCCTTTTAACACAATAAATAAAACTGCTCAAAATGATGCGCTGGCATCACATGATCTGTATTTTGACATGGCACTTTTTGACGGAATATTTGCTCTTTTTCCCGTTCTTGAGAACTATGGATCAATCTACACTTCGGAAGTGTACCGCATGATTTCAGATTATTTTATTCTCTTTCTGAGATGCCTTTTAACACAATAAAACTGCTCTAAATGATTCGCTGGCATCACATGATCTGTATTTTGACATGGCACTTTTTGACGGAATATTTGCTTCTTTTCCGGTTCTTGAGAACTATGGATCAATCTACACTTCGGAAGTGTAGCGCATGATTTCAGATTATTTTATTCTCTTTCTGGGCTGCCTTTTAACACAATAAAACTGCTCAAAATGATGCGCTGGCATCACATGATCTGTATTTTGACATGGCACTTTTTAACGGAATATTTGTTCTTTTTCCGGTTCTTGAGAACTATGGATCAATCTACACTTCGGAAGTGTAGCGCATGATTTCAGATTATTTTATTCTCTGTCTGAGATGCCTTTTAACACAATAAAACTGCTCAAAATGATGCGCTGGCATCACATGATCTGTATTTTGACATGGCACTTTTTGACGGAATATTTGCTCTTTTTCCGGTTCTTGAGAACTATGATCAATCTACACTTCGGAAGTGTAGCGCATGATTTCAGATTATTTTATTCTCTTTCTGAGATGCCTTTTAACACACAAAAACTGCTCAAAATGATGCGCTGGCATCACATGATCTGTATTTTGACATGGCACTTTTTGACGGAATATTTGCTCTTCCGGTTCTTGAGAACTATGGATCAATCTACACTTCGGAAGTGTAGCGCATGATTTCAGATTATTTTTTTCTCTTTCTGAGATGCCTTTTAACACAATAAAACTGCTCAAAATGATGCGCCTGCATCACATGATCTGTATTTTGACATGGCACTTTTTGACGGAATATTTGCTCTTTTTCCGGTTCTTGAGAACTATGGATCAATCTACACTTCGGAAGTGTAGCGCATTATTTCAGATGATTTTATTCTCTCTCTAAGATGCCTTAACACAATAAAACTGCTCAAAATGATGCGCTGGCATCACATGATCTGTATTTTGACATGGCACTTTTTGACGGAATACTTGCTCTGTTTCCGGTGCTTGAGAACTAAGGATCAATGTACACTTCGGAAGTGGAGCCCTTGATTTCAGATGATTTTATTCTCTTTCTGAGATGCCTTTTAACACAATAAAACTGCTCAAAATGATGCGCTAGCATCACATGATCTGTATTTTGACATGGCACTTTTTGACGGAATATTTGCTCTTTTTCCGTTCTTGAGAACTATGGATCAATCTACACTTCGGAAGTGTAGCGCATGATTTCAGATTATTTTATTCTCTTTCTGAGATGCCTTTTAATTCAATAAAACTGCTCAAAATGATGCGCTGGCATCACATGATCTGTATTTTGACATGGCACTTTTTGACGGAATATTTGCTCTTTTTCCGGTTCTTGAGAACTGGATCAATCTACACTTCGGAAGTGTAGCGCATGATTTCAGATTATTTTTATTCTCTTTCTGAGATGCCTTTTAACACAATAAAACTGCTCAAAATGATGCGCTGGCATCACATGATCTGTATTTTGACATGGCACTTTTTGACGGAAGATTTGCTCGTTTTCCCGGTGCTTGAGAACTATGGATCCAACTAAACTTCTATAGTGTAGCATGATTTCAGATTATTTTATTCTCTTTCTGAGATGCCTTTTAACACAATATATCCGCTCAAAATGATGCGCTGGCATCACATGATCTGTATTTTGACATGGCACTTTTTGACGGAATATTTGCTCTTTTTCCGGTTCTTGAGAACTATGGATCAATCTACACTTCGGAAGTGTAGCGCATGATTTCAGATGATTTTATCCTCTCTCTAAGATGCCTTTTAACACAATAAAACTGCTCAAAATGATGCGCTGGCATCACATGATCTGTATTTTGACATGGCACTTTTAACGGAATATTTGCTCTTTTTCCGGTTCTTGAGAACTAAGGATCAATCTACACTTCGGAAGTGTAGCGCATGATTTCAGATTATTTTATTCTCTTTCTGAGCTGCCTTTTAACACAATAAAACTGCTCAAATTGATGCGCTGGCATCACATGATCTGTATTTTGTCATGGCACTTTTTGACGGAATATTTGCTCTTTTTCCGGTTCTTGAGAACTATGGATCAATCTACACTTCGGAAGTGCAGCGCATGATTTCAGATTATTTTATTCTCTTTCTGAGATGCCTTTAACACAATAAAACTGCTCAAAATGATGCGCTGGCATCACATGATCTGTATTTTGACATGGCACTTTTTGACGGAATATTTGCTCTTTTTCCGGTTCTTGAGAACTATGGATCAATCTACACTTTTGAAGTGTAGCGCATGATTTCAGATTATTTTATTCTCTTTCTGAGATGCCTTTTAACACAATAAAACTGCTCAAAATGATGCGCTGGCATCACATGATCTGTATTTTGACATGGCACTTTTTGACCGAATATTTGCTCTTTTTTCGGTTCTTGAGAACTATGGATCAATCTACACTTCGGAAGTGTAGCGCATGATTTCAGATTATTTTATTCTCCTTCTGAGATGCCTTTTAACGCAATAAAACTGCTCAAAATGATGCGCTGGCATCACATGATCTGTATTTTGACATGGCACTTTTTGACGGAATATTTGCTCTTTTTCCGGGTTCTTGAGAACTATGGATCAATCTACACTTCGGAAGTGTAGCGCATGATTTCAGATTATTTTATTCTCTTTCTGAAATGCCTTTTGACACAATAAAACTGGTCAAAATGATGCGCTGGCATCACATGATCTGTATTTTGACATGGCACTTTTTACGGAATATTTGCTCTTTTTTTCGGTTCTTGAGAACTATGGATCAATCTACACTTCGGAAGTGTAGCGCATGATTTCAGATTATTTTATTCTCTTTCTGAGATGCCTTTTAACACAATTAAAATGCTCAAAATGATGCGCTGGCATCACATGATCTGTATTTTGACATGGCACTTTTTTGACGGAATAATTGCTCTTTTTCCGGTTCTTGAGAACTATGGATCAATCTACACTTCGGAAGTGTAGCGCATAATTTCAGATCATTTTATTCTCTTTCTGAGATGCCTTTTAACACAATAAAACTGCTCAAAATGATGCTTTGGCATCACATGATCTGTATTTGGACATGGCACTTTTTGACGGAATATTTGCTCTTTTCCCGGTTCTTGAGAACTATGGATCAATCTACACTTCGGAAGTGTAGCGCATGATTTCAGATTATTTTATTCTTTCTGAGATGCCTTTTAACACAATAAAACTGCTCAAAATGATGCGCTGGCATCACATGATCTGTATTTTGACATGGCATTTTTAGACGGAATATTTGCTCTTTTTCCGGTTCTTGAGAACTATGGATCAATCTATACTCCGGAAGTGTAGCGCATGATTTCAGATTATTTTATTCTCTTTCTGAGATGCCTTTTAACACAATAAATTGCTCAAAATGATGCGCTGGCATCACATGATCTGTATTTTGACATGGCACTTTTTGACCGAATATTTGCTCTTTTTCCGGTTCTTGAGAACTATGGATCAATCTACACTTCGAAAGTGTAGCGCATGATTTCAGATTATTTTATTCTCTTTCTGAGATGCCTTTTTAACACAATAAAACTGCTCAAAATGATGCGCTGGCATCACATGATCTGTATTTTGACATGGCACTTTTGGACGGAATATTGGCTCTTTTTCCGGTTCTTGAGAACTATGGATCAATCTACACTTCGGAAGTGTAGCGCATGATTTCAGATTATTTTATTCTCTTCTGAGATGCCTTTTAACACAATAAAACTGCTCAAAATGATGCGCTGGCATCACATGATCTGTATTTTGACATGGCACTTTAACGGAATATTTGCTCTTTTTCCGGTTCTTGAGAACTATGGATCAATCTACACTTCGGAAGTGTAGCGCATGATTTCAGATTATTTTATTCTCTTTCTGAGCTGCCTTATAACACAATAAAACTGCTCAAAATGATGCGCTGGCATCACATGATCTGTATTTTGACATGGCCTTTTTTGACGGAATATTTGCTCTTTTTCCGGTTCTTGAGAACTATGGATCAATTTACACTTCGGAAGTGTAGCGCATGATTTCAAATTATTTTATTCTCTTTCTGAGCTGCCTTTTAACACAATAAAACTGCTCAAAATGATGCGCTGGCATCACATGATCTGTATTTTGACATGGCACTTTTAAACGGAATATTTGCTCTTTTTCCGGTTCTTGAGAACTATGGATCAATCTACCCTTCGGAAGTGTAGCGCATGAATTCAGATTATTTTATTCTCTTTCTGAGATGCCTTTTAACACAATAAAACTGCTCAAAATGATGCGCTGGCATCACATGATCTCTATTTGGACATGGCACTTTTTGACGGAATATTTGCTCTTTTTCCGGTTCTTGAGAACTATGGATCAAACTGAACATCTATAGTGTAGCGCATGATTTCAGATTATTTTATTCTCTTTCTGAGATGCCTTTTAACACAATAAAACTGCTCAAAATGATGCGCTGGCATCACATGATCTGTATTTTGACGTGGCACTTTTTGACTGAATATTTGCTCTTTTTCCGGTTCTTGAGAACTATGGATCAATCTACACTTCGGAAGTGTAGCGCATGATTTCAGATTTTTTTTATTCTCTTTCTGAGATGCCTTTTAACACAATAAACTGCTCAAAATGATGCGCTGGCATCACATGATCTGTATTTTGACATGGCACTTTTTGACGGAATATTTGCTCTTTTTCCGGTTCTTGAGAACTATGGATCAATCTCTACTTCGGAAGTGTAGCGCATGATTTCAGATTATTTTATTCTCTTTCTGAGATGCCTTTTAGCTCGGTAAAA
>SRMA01001084.1:0-16772 GCA_007224835.1 Danionella cerebrum
AGAATATTTCAACGCCACCTACCTACCAACCTGTATATCTATAGTACGTTTACATTCGGGACTCTCAAGGGCATACACACGCACACACACATATTAAGCATTACTTGAAAAGGGTCACAGTGTTAAAGAAACACAACTGGTGAGCCCTAACCCAACCGCAGACCCAAGATTATTTAGAAGAAATCATGCAAACGCAGCTTTTCATAATTAACTATTTATACATATTTATTTATAAGTTATACATATATTTATTTCACCTCTTCTGCATCCATCCAAGCACATCACATGACCGCACACTGCGGAACCCGTGTACAATCTTGAGACTGACCTAGGCAAAGATCTTTAGCTCTAGAATATATTGCACATGTGTATGTTGGTGCAGTGGGTTGCCAGTTCGAAATATGTGCTTATATGACATACTTTATATTTACTTTCCAACTAAACCTGTTCAGTTCTATAATCCCAAGCTCACTCAAGAATAAAATGTAATGCAGGGTTTAGAATTGATAACGTACTTCAGACATCTCCATTAAAAGCTTGTCCTTGATTTCCCTCATCTTTGAGACAGCTTCACGAATGAACATGTGGTAATGCAGAGAGCTTCTCTTTACAAAGCAGCTGAATGGATTTCCGTCACTGAGCGCTCGTCCTCAGATGTTTGCTGCAGTATAAATTAATCATCAGAACACCATTAAAAGAGCTCTTTAGGTCAGAGACTGTGCAAAAAAGGCTTCAGCTTGATGCAAAGGTGTCAGGTGGTGAAAAATATTGGGGTTTTTTAAGCAGCTCTCTTCACAAACCACGAAATTCCCAATGAACTGTCACAAGCTCTTTTCACTTGGTCTTAGAATAGACCAATTTACAGAGCCAAGGGGACCGCTATAGATAAGCTATTGTGTCACTCACTTTTCTGTATGACTGATGCCATTATTTCAGATTCCAGTTTAAGTTCATCAAAAAGAGAAAAATCACCACTAGAGGAGATTAAGTGTAGATGCGTGCTCTTTTTGGGAGGACATCTGGGTTGTGTGTGATTTACTAAGAATCTTTGCACTGCAATAGTATCATCATCAGAGCACAATGTGCAAAACCAAACACACTTTCAGTAAAACAACAGGTTCTTTAAAAAAATATATATATTTTAAAGCAAGATCAGCTTTATTTTTGATTATGGATCACACTAATGTCAGCAGTTCATTACATTTTATAAGGTCTACTTAACTTTGCGCTTCAAAAAAATATTGCATGAACATGGTTTAATATATCTGATCAAAATGTTATATCTAGATAAAATAAGTTAATTGGAATAATTAATGACAAAATTACATTTTGCAGTACCTTGAACAGCCAGGTCCATTTTTGAGTGTAGCCTAGCGCATCTTACCTCATTAAATGTAACACTTTACCTTGAGAAAAATGTTATTTTGAATGCGGAACATTTTCAGTGAAAGAAAGTTTCAAGTTTGGGTTTTTCTGGTTCTTTCTACTGTTCGTCTCCTGGTTGCATCAGTTCCGGTATCCCACATTTCACCTGGTTCTGACATTGTCCTGCTTAAGTTCTCATACCTCGCTGCAACCCTTACACATGACAGTAGATCAGGAATCTGGGTCCGACTGGTTTCTTCGTCACTGCACAAGTTTCCAAGATTGAAACTGTATCTACAATCTTCAGTATTGCCATTTTCTTTGTGATGCTTAAAAAGAGACCTTGCTGATGAAGTATAACTACCTTGTGTCCTGTTATTATACAAGTACTTCACCTTGGTAAAGGAATTCAGCTGTTCCCCACTCAGTTTTAAGCATCCTACATAGCTGTTTCTATTTCAGTTAATGACTGGATTACCTACACGTGACATCTATTTACATCTGATTAACATCTGTTTGGTATGACTGGACTATAATCCTTCAAAATACCTGCCTATGCAAGTGCAACCATAAGATGTGATGCTTGTTTGAAAGCAAAAAAAGAGTAGCAACAAATATTGATTTAATTAATTTTTTTCTTCAGAATTTATAATAATCATAATTTATATTTCTGTAAGTATTTTATGTTTGCAGCACTTGTTTCACATTTGCCAAAATCTTTAGTGCAGTACTCTATGTAAAGTTTCTATTAACATTTTTAGAGAATCATTATGTTTTGCAGACAGTTGCTGCGTTTCCATCCACCCTTTTTTTACGAACATTTTGGAATATCGCATAAAATAGGGAGTGATGGGACGGACCGATTTCTAGAATTCCAAAAGTCTGTTGTCAAAGTGATTCGGGATCATCAGCTCCCAGAATTCTCTCGACCAGCTACGTTTCCAAAGAAAAGTCTACAAACCTCCAAAAGCAAAATGACAGGACTGTTTGAATATTTTGTTTCGTCTAGATATTCTAATAAGTTAGTTACTAGCAATGTTCATTTTTCTTTTGGCATTTGGTTCCAGTTTATCAGGAAGAGATGAAATTGTTCTCTTGCTTTATTCAAATATTTTTATGCAATATTCCAGTTTTATGCATACATTTAATTGTGTGTTCAGATATCAAAATAAAGGCAACTAAATAAACATTTTTAAAAAATAACACACATTGATAGAAAAAGTGAACAAACTAAGCCAAACTGCTTGTTGAAAATAAAAAAGGCAAAAGAACTCAAGATTCTATGCAATTGCCGCATGGAACTCTTCAGTTCTAGCTGTTTTTTCTTCATTTCCAGCCCCTGATAACACTGAAGACCTCAGCGTCATTGCTGCTTCTGCTGATGAGGTTTGAATTGGAGTTTCCTTGCGATTGAAATTGACCTCGGCTCTGTGGTGTTATCTACAAGATTTCTATCACTGATGTATGCTCTCAGGCGTAACACAGATTTCAATAATTCACTCACACTTGCTGCCAAAAACTGGGTAATCAGCCCGGGGGTCTGAGACTAGCTCAAGAGAGCAGAGGATATCACTGAGCCAAAAAAGAAAAAGGAGAACAGTGACCCTTTATAATCTTGAAAAACAGTCACAGTAATATTTACAGTAATATGTCGTTTGGAGTGCATTGTAAAAACAGTTAGCATCAGCTAGTTTAAAAAAAACCCACATAGACTGCTGAGAAACAGAAACTCCTAAGAGTCTTTCGAGATGACGTTTGAGTGGGATTCCTTTTGCTTTTTAGTTTTGGGTTTATTTTCATGTTTATAAATAAACACTGTACATATGGTTGGGTTCATAAGTTTACATACTATGGCAAACGTTTTTATTTTCGGAAAATATGAGCCATTAATTGTCAAACAGCTTTGTTTTTAAAAACTGACACAAAGGGGTTTGAGTGGCTGGTAAACATAACCATCCTCACCTGCGACCTCTTTGCTTATAATCAGTGTTGCTGCACAAAAGCTTTGAGTTGACTCCTGATAGTCCCTTGCCTCTTTCATCCAGTGACATTTCTGAATCATGAGTGAAGAGAGCAGTCGTCTAAGGGAAAAGGTAGTTGGACTATACAAAACAGGGAATGTATATAGTACATGTGTGTTACCCAAAAAAGAAACTAAAATATGTCAGTTTTCCTAAAGAGAAAATATCCCAAGCCTGTTAACTTTGGCTGCTGCTGTCAGGCTGGTCATAATTATATCAGAAAATGACACATGCAACTGCTCTGAATAGTAATGAGGGTAAGACCATCTGTACTGGCAACTCCATAGTGTTTAAAACTGTTGTAGTTAATCATGTTCTCATTAAAAGTCCCCAGATGTCAAGCTTTGATTATCCCACAACAATGCATATGGCATAAATTCGTAATGTACTTTGCAAACTATTATTTGAACTTGATCCACTAAGAGAAAAACAAAGCTTGCAAAATATGCCACACAAAGGTATCATTCTCAGTTTATGCTCATTTTATGGCACATGCTGGCTTTTGCTTACAGAAGTGATTTTGTTGTTTTGCCAGCCATATGCAAATGAACGGTTTTGTGTAGTTTATAGTCGTCCAAAGGCTCAAGCCAGATTGCGCACAATCTGCTGTCCATTCACCAACCGTCCATCTCATGTACGAACACAGAACATTCTGTAACTCTGCTGCAGAACAGACCCAGCCTCTTAAAAGCATATTGCAGCACAGCTCACAAAGCGTTAGTCAGAGATGGACATGAGAGAGAATAAAAATATACCTCATCTCACATCCAGGTCAACCAGAGGTCCTCTGTATCTCGGCAAGGATTCTCATGTCTCCTCTCAACATGGAAAACATGGCCCAGATTACTTGATATCTCTAAATTGCTCAGAAACAACTCATTGTTAGAGATGAGAGAGGCAGCATCAGAACAACAGAATGCTTATCTAAGTTGCGGCATTGATCCAGAAGTCCCTCCGGGGGAAGCAGCTTGTAAGAACTGTGAAACTGTGCTGGATTCTGGAACACAGTGAAGGAGGATAGAGATGAGGAAGAACACTGAAGCTGGAGACGATGGAGATCAGTTGAGTCGAGACCATCGCAGAAGTTTCCTAAGACAGAGCATGAAAAAGGGAGCTAAAGACGATGACGATCTGGTGAGAAGAGAATATTGCAGAAGTTTTCCGAGACACAGAGCATGTCAGGGAAGCAGGAGAGAAGCCAGGTAAACAAAATCACTGTAGAGAGTCAGCAGGTGTGACCTGTAGATCTAACAACTAAGCATGGAGAAGTTAACCTCTTAAGCCCGAGAGTCCCCGGTACTGGGGACTTGCCCCCTTGTGCGTTACATTTTCACTCATAGCTCACTAACCCTGAGAATAACCCACACATATTAAATACTGTTGTGTTCAGCGGAAACTCCTCTAAAAACGTATCTAATTCAATTTCATATCCGTTAACCACAGCTCGAACGCCATGCAAATAAACAACAACATGTCCGGAGTATAATTCATGACCACGTTTTTGTTTATGTGCGATATGTATCCACAATATAAACGGAAACACCAAAACCATTACATTAAATGAAAGCCAACAACCAGCTGAATCCAGCGATATGCAACTCATTAACATTGCATGAAGTATTTCAGAGCAGGGAGCGAAAGTTCCACGAAAAAACGCCAGCAAAAACCAAGCAAGCATGTAAATCTTGTCTTACCTTTGCCGTTTTTTCAACAAAAGTTATTTCCATAGTGATAAAAGTCCGTTTGTTGTTATGTCCGGTCGATAGCTTCGCGCAAACGCCATTTTGGATTATTTCTGTAGCTTTGTGGCGTCATTACGTCACCAAATATGGAATGACTCCCCGTGCGTAAGAGCACGTCTCTCCACGCTGCGCGTCGTGTGATTCGTCGGCGATCCAGTCAGTCTCAAAATGGTTGAGCTGATTGGTTTCCATAGAATCAGAGCTTTCCGTCGATATATAGATCTCCCGGATTGGACAGATGGTCGGGGGGTAGGGACAAGCAGAAGCTCGACGTCGAAAGCGTTTGTGAATGAAAGGTTCCCAAAAGCGCAGCAAGATGGCGTAAATGAGCTTCTACCCCCCTTTTACAGCGTTTCTTTAGGAGTTTTTTTTGCTGAAATCATGTCCCATAAGCAAGAAAAGAAGACTCTGAACGTAGCTGAAGCTTTGGACAAGATTTTTTCCATATTTCAATTATTGTGCCAAATTGTGCCAAACTGTGCCAACATGGATTACGCCTGAACTTTGTTCAATCAAAACCTTTACAGAATATTAGTTTCTTGTAGTATGAACACCAAACTTGCTACAGATGTCCTTGACATGTAGTGGTTACAATTGATTGTGTTTATTTGCTTCGTTATAAGTAAAATAAGGAGATATTGGAGGAAACATGTGTTTTTTTTTTAGGCGGAGTTCATTTTTTGGCCATTCCAACATCAATTACTCTTACCCAGTGTTCTTGACTGTCAAATTAACTCATCCACACCACTCCCCAAGAACCTATCTTCATTTTAATACCAAGATTTGCATTTTAGACCTTGTAAAAGCTGAGAAATGCCTTAAAAAGTAAAAGTATAGGATTTTCGGAAAATAGGCCTCAGGGCTTAAGAGGTTAAGTGCTATAAATAAAGGGCAATAGAAACTGATTTGGTGAGGAGTGAAAGAACTAGATCCTGAATTTCCTTGTGTGGCAACGGGTCATGGGACTTGGAGTCCAGTGTATCCATGCCAGATCTTGTATCCATTGCAGAACATTCTCTACTCGAACAGAGAGGGGGGAGTCAGCAGGTGTGACCTGTAGGTCTGACAATTAAATAGGAGAGATGAAGAATTAAAAAGTGAAGTGCACTGGGAATAGGGCATTGATTGGGTGAGGAGTGAAACAAGTAGAGTCTTGCATCAATCCGGAAGTCCCTCAGGTGGCAACGGCTCATGGGACGTGGAGTAGTGTGGATCCATGCAGGATCTTTGGTAGACATCAAAAGAGGATAGAGAGGAGGAAGAAAATTAGAGCTGGAGAAGACGGGGATCGGGTGAGTAGGAAGGTGAGGAGAATGCTGCAGAGGTTTCTTGAGACATAGCGAGTGAACAGGGAAGTAGGAGAGAAGCCAGGTGAACAAGTCACTCTGGAGAGTCAGCAGGTGTGAACTGTAGATCTGACAACTAAGCAAGGAGAAGTGAAGGGTTATTAATTGAAGTGAAAATGAAACTGGACAATGATTCGTCAAGGAGTGAAAAAGGAAGTCTTACGCCGATCTGGTGGTGACGGCTCATGTTATGTCTGAGTTATCAGAGTTCTTGCATTGATCTGGAAGTCCTTTGGGCAGTGATTGCTCATGGGATGAGGAGTCGAGTGTATCCATACTGGATCTCCAGAACACAAGGGAGGAGGAAAGAGACAAGGCAGAATACTCGATCTGGCGAGTAGGAAGATATGAAGAGAACGTTGGGGAGGTTTCCTGAGACACAGAGTGTAGGGAGAGAAGCAGGGAGGCAGCCAGCTGAACAAAGTCACTGTGGAGAGTCAGCAGTCTGATAACTAAGTAAGGAGAAGTGAAGGGGTTTAAATGAAGAGCCTCAGGACCTGGATTGGGTGATTGGAGACTGTTTGAGGAGTAAAACAAGTAGAGTTCTTCCATCAATCCGGAGGTCTCCCTCGGGCAGTTACTGCTCATGGGATGAGGAAGAATACTGGAGCTGAAGACGATGGTGATCTGATGAGTAGAGAACGTTGGAGAGGTTTCCTGAGACACAGAGTGTGCACAGGGAAACAGGAGAGAAGCCAGAAAAACAAACTTACTCTGGAGAGTCAGCACGTGTGAACTGTAAATCTGACAACCAAGCAAGGAGAACTGAAGGGTTAAAAAGTGAATTGGTGTCGGGAACGGGGCACTGATTAGGTGAGGAGTGAAACCAGGAGATTAGACACAGGTGAGGTGGTGGTGATAGAGTAAGTGTACAGTTGAGTAAAAACACAGTTCTGACACAAATATGGTAAGAATTAGGACAAAAAAACCACAACATCTTGACCAGATATCCACACTATAGCCAAATTATTTACTTTTGCATAATCTAATTGGAACTAAAAAGGCCCCACAATCTACAAAGCTTCTTTGAAGTGTTACATTGACTTGATTCTCTTCAATTGCTCAGTATAATTGAACAAATAGGCTTTAAGGCTTGAATCAGGATTGACTCACAAGTGACTCTCTAGGTTAGTCCACTTTCAGGACTGGAGCCAAGGATTTAGAGCTCAGAGCGTCTGTCATCTACCCTGCATACGTAGAGGCTTATTCACTTATCACTGAAAGAGCTCCTCGGTTCTTTCCATATCTTATTCATAACTCCCATATGCTGCATCCAGCTGGGGCCCATGCCGTTCTATCCCCTACACTTTCTGTAGCTTATGGCAGAGAAACTATATCAGTTAAAACATGCGGACCATTGCTTCCTTTCTATTCTGTTGTACGATAATTGACACCATACCCCACAAGGACAGTTCAGCCAATCGTAGTTGAGCATTTGGTTCTAGTCGAAGCAACTAAGACACTTTAACTGAGGTGTCTTTAAGTTCAGATTACATGGTTACAGCCCCAAATGCAACTCGCCAACTAAGAAATCACAGACAAATAGGCAAAAATCAATGCTCATGCACATGAGTGACGATCACGGATTGTGAAGTACCAGCGCCACAATCCGAGAGACTCGCCAACTTATTGAGAAATATTTAGCATTTGTCAGTGACATCCAGTGTTCTGAATAGACATAACATTACCAGCAGCCAATGAAAGAGCAGCATACTGGGCAGGAAGTTGGGAGGAGTTACAAAGGTACAGATAGCAATATTAACAACGGCCTCAGTTTAAAGCCATTTGCAATTTTAAAGTCATGAAGTGTGAAATCCCCTGTTGCTCATCTATCATGCAGTATTCATACTCAGTTAGAAAAGGTCTGTGATAACAAAAATGTGCAGCTTCAACTCGCAGTTGTGAAACATCTCCAGTTTTAATTTAGAATGTAGGTGGCAGTAATGCACCTAAAAACTAGTCCGCCATCCACAAATGAAAAAAAGAAAAATGGGAACTTTGTATTTAACAGAATACAATGGATATGATTTTATTTCTTGTGTATGTTTTAATAAACCAAAATACCAAACTACGAGGCTTAGCAATTTGATCACAAAACGAGTAAAATGTCTGTTTTGATTTTCGAGTTTTACTAGAAAAAACATCTGTCTTCAATTGGTCTTTTGTCTTTTAAATTTAGCTAACTTTTTGTCAGTTAGCTAAATTTGTTATTTAGCAGTAGCAAGGGCAATGCTAGCTGTGGTAAATCATTCTTTATATCATACGTTATATATTTTAGCTCAACTCTATAAATACTTGAGCTCAGGTTTTTAGAAACCCTAACCTCAACTGCATCAGACAAACTCTGATGTTAAAAATTAATAATAGCGAAAGTTTCAAATAAAATGATTTCTTTCTTTTCTAATCAAAAGCTCTGTCAGTTATTACAGTGTACTCATTAGCATATTTACATATATGCAAATAGAGGAATATATGTAAATGAAGGTGAAGGGATAGGATGTTTTGCTTTTGTATTTGTACTCATTTTAACTTTGATTTGCAAGGGAACCTAGGTATGGCAGGATCATCCGACTACACGTATTGTGTGTGCGTACATTTCCAGAACGTGCGCAAAGTAAGAAATTCGAGCAAATGTTTATACCCGAGACCCCTGCCGGATGGCTGAATAGATTTAAAATCACAGGGGTAATAAAGCACAAGTCTGTGTCAAGAAGAGTTCCTTTAGCATCACTACAGTTAATTTTTTCACTTGCTCCATTATTCATTGTAAATCAGGATGTGTCGTCCAAAAAAGATCCATGTTGAAATGATGCAAACTTCGGCTCAGTAAATCCATTCCATGAATGTTTCCATCCCACGGAGAGACTGTGAGCATTTGTATGTGTGTTTAAACTAAAAGAAACCATATGAGGTCAGAGAGTGTATCCCACAGTCTCCCTCAGCTCCTTACAAACCTCTCTGTAATGCTGTTCCTTTAATGCTAAGTCAACACTGGCAGAAATGCTCTGTGTATGAATAAAATACTCTCCAGTCTGAGCTCTGAGACTCTCTCTGTTCCTCACTTGTCATCAGGAACAGTATATAAGAAAGATCTCTGCTTCTGCTTGACTGATGGGAGGGGAAAAAAAAACACTTTCAGGTCAACACAAGTATCTTATTAAAGCTCTCTGCAGAACAATTACCGTCTTCTGATGTTTGCTTTTGTTGCAATTCAGCATCCTGTACATTTTCAAGACAGCTTTTCTACGGTTATTATAAATGCACTTATTGAGCATCAGTGTGATGGGGGAATGTGAAAGAAAGAGACGGAATGTCTGGGTGAAGGAGTGAAGATGGCTTGGTTAATTGAGCAGGAGGATTGCTGGCTGGTTACACAATCTGTTTTCACTAGATCCTTTACTCATGATGCGGGCACTTGAAATAATAAGTGATTGACTGTTTTGAGAGTTTATGTTTCCCAAAGAAAATATCATGTTTCTTGGCTAAAGGCCACTGATGTGAAATATTGTAGGAGAGAGAATGTTATTTTGCTGATATAAAAGACTGTCTTTTATAAAGTGTGAGCTAAAAATGATAAAACCTTACAAAAGTCAATTGGTTTGAATGAAATCAATGGGCCAAACATTTAAAAATCTAATTCCCAGCAATTGTCTGTCCTTGCCATAAACCCAAAGGAATGATTAGAGCGAAACTTTTTATATGCCTTTTCATATTCATCTGCACGGTGCACAGTAAATGTCCATGACAAATAATATAAAGCCCCATTCACCTAAAATAACTAAGTATGTTGTTTCTCAGATTTTGCTGCAGTTTGACTCAAATGTGATTTTATACTTGACTTCCTTGCTTACCGTCATGTTTGACATGGCGAGTCAGGATCTAACAAACCTTACATACAACGTAGGAATTCACATTTTTTTGAAATTGTGCTTTTTGACATGCTTGTCACACTTATTGTCTCATATTTATGTAATTTTACTTCCATCTAAAGTTCCACTTATTGTAAAGCCGAGAAGAAAGGGAATTAAAAGAGTGGATTGTTAGGTTTTATAACTGCCCTGTCAGTGTAGAAGATTACAATACTTAATTTTTGGATGTTTTTGGTTTTAAATGAATATTATAAGAGTTGTGACACATATACCTTTATTTAAATAAGGTAATTTAAACAAAAATGTGATAATTACTAAACCCATCAGTCTCATATAGTGGTTAATAGAAGAAATAAGCCTTGTAAGTACAAGGTCTGTGATATGGCTTGTGTTTTCCAAAGTTCTGGCACAAAAAGTTCTTGGAACAGATATAGGTTTTTTGATACATTTTCCACATTGTTTCTTTACTTTTTGGGGGGATTAATTTTTGTTTCAACACTTTTGATACAAAAAAAAACTGTTGACAAATGACAAAATGTACTGCTTTGAATTGTTTTTTTTTGGTACAATTTCAGATTTGTTTGTGGAATTTGTGGAATTGTGTACTGTAATGAAAAAAAAAGATTGTTCTAAAAAAAAGATTTCCGACATTGCTTCAAAAATGGTTTATAGGTAATTTAGTAGGAAAGTAGGAAAAACTTCTGAGGGTTATTTAACCATTGGCACTTTCATGTTTACTGTAACTTGTCACCAACATTGTTGGTCAAAAGATCCCAAAGAAAGGGTTATTAAAGTATGTTAACAATAGGATTTTAAACATCATGTTTAAGGTGTATATTGTTCATGTAGGCTATTGCATTTTTTTTTTACTTTGTTCAATGTCCCAAATACTGCCACAATAGTGACCAGTGGAAAACCCATTGCATCTGCAAGCTAACTGTCGACCGATTCCTATCTTTAGGACAGGAATGGTCTTTGTAAAAAAAAAAAAAACCTGTAGCACTTTCCTCCTTCACTCCTTCCAGCCTAAAGCACTAAGTGACAAGTACTTCCAGACTTCCAAAAAAGCAGATAATTAAAACATCAATCCAATCTCCTAATTAAAGAGATATCCAGCTAGTTATAAGCTAGATTTCAAGTGCACTCCACATTATTTATGAACGCAAAACAAAGAGTAAACATTCAGCTGGACACAAAAAATATCTAACTCTTTCAGCACTGGGGGAAATCGACCTCTAACGGAGAAATAACGTGTGAGCTAAAAATGATAAAACCTTACAAAATGTAAATTGGTTTGAATGAAATCAATGAGCCAAACATTTAAAAATCTAATTCCCAGCAATTGTCTGTCCTTGCCATAAACCCAAAGGGATAATTAGAACGAAACTCGTTTATATGCCTTTTCATATTTTTCTGCACGGTGCACTGTAAATTTGAAAAAAAGAGTTAATTTCAACTCTTTTAAAGTGTATAATTGAGAACCACCTGCAAAGTGTTAAATCAACACTTTCAACAGTGCTCTATGAACACCAAAAGAGTTTCATTTTAACACTCACCCAGATTAAACCAACACAGATACAGAGTAAAAGAAATAGTAGGAGCTCCATTGAGCGTGTTAATAATAACAATTTTTGGTCATTATGTTGGCTTGCTTGCAAAGCCAACATATTGTTATCTCTCTTAAACTTATTATTATGTTGGCTTGCAGAGCCAACATATTGTTATCTCTCCTAAACTTATTATGTTGGCTTGCAGAGCCAACATATTGTTATCTCTCTTAAACTTATTATTATTCTTCTCTTTTCTTCTTCCAAAAATTCTTAACACTACTCCTCCTAGCCCGTTCGAGCTACAGCCACGAAACTTTCCACGGTCGTCCAAGCTGTTCCCACTCGAGTTGCTATATCTCATCGGACCGATTGGACCAGCGGTTTCCGTAAAAATCGCGAATTTCGGCCCAAAAATCGCTCAAGTCATTCCCTATGGGGGCCCTAGAGTGGTGATGTCATCGCTCACTCTAACTTCGAGCAAGCTCAGTCTTGTTGCTACTTGCACTGTTTTCTCAACTAAAAATTAACCTTTACACACACATTTTATATCTAAATGATAGAGATTTTTGTCCTCTTTCAGTTGGTGCTATTTTCATTTTTAAAAAATACACGGTTTTTACTCCAGGTGGCCTAAACCACAAGGAGTGCACATAATTGCTCCATTCAACACAAAAAAAAAATTCTGGTGGATTCTGTTTAAAATCTCAATCGCAGGCTATTTTTTACTCGCCATAAATCATTCACACTTTATCACAGCTTCACAAAATTTACACCATTCTCTTCCTTAAAATCTTGGGATTCTAACAGTAAACGAAATATTTCAATAACTCTGGTCATTCTTTCGTAATCCTTATTTGTTTGAGGGTATGGATTTCTCTGAAACGAGCAGTTGCACAGAATCAAATGAAGGCTATTTGTAGCTCGCCATAATTTTTTTATTTCTAATAACACCTTCACAAAAATTACAGCATTCTCTTCGTTAGGGTCTTCTGCTTCTGACAAAAAAAGAATCATTTCGATATGTCTTACGGTTCTTCTATAATCTTTATTTGTTTGAGGCATGGAAATCAGATTTTCTCCAGCAGATTTGCCATCGTTTAAAAATCTGACAGTTGACTTTCCAGCTGCAGCTGACTCTTTGAAAATCTGACAGTTGATAACTCCAGGTGCAAGCTGATTTCAAATAAGTAGGTCAAAGGTGTCTCATTGACTTTCAATGGCCCATTGAAATGAATGGAGCATGAACCCCATAGATCCTAATGTAAAAGAGCTTCTGTAATTGATTGACACTGGAAAGTCATACAAGCATTAAGGAAGCAAATTACTTATCCAGCCCATCATTGCTTGTGAATTAACATAAATTAATTAAGCCACACCCACTTTTTGACATAACTTTCAATGTCAAATATCTTCTAAACGGAACACAGTAGAGACATGGGGGTTGCTTTATATTAGTCTAAATGAAAAGTAGATTACAACATGATGTCACTAACTCCTCCATAGCAACCAAATTGTTTACCATAGTAACTATATTGCCACATCTCTATCTTAGCTTAGGAAAATGCTAGAGACTTGGGGCTGGTAAGCTTCACCCATACTGACAGCTGAAACATTATATTATGTTAATGACACCTCCATGGCAACCAGACTGGTTACCATAGCACCCTATATGGCATGTCTCTATCTCAGCTTAGAAAAATCATAGAGAGATGGGGGTTGCTGTATTTTACCCGTATAGATATGGGGAGCAATATATTAGGTCAGCGACTTCTCCATAGCAACCAAACTGGTTACCATAGCAACCAATATGGCGCAGCTCTATCTCAGCTTTGGAAAGTTATAGAGACATGGGGGTTGATGTATTGACATGGGGAACAATGTGTTAGGTCACTGACCCTCCATAGCAACCAGACTGGTTACCATAGCAACCAATTTTGCATGTACCTATCTCAGCTCAGGAAAATCATAGAGACATGGGGGTTGCTGTAATTTACTCGTAATTATATGGGGAACAATATATTAGGTCAGCGACCCCTCCATAGCAACCACACTGTTACCATAGCAACCAATATGTCGTATCTCTATCTCAGCTTACGAAAGTCATAGAGACATGGGGGTTGGTGTATTTTACTCGTGTTGACATGGGGAACAATATGTTAGGTCACTGACACCTCCATAGCAACCAGACTGGTTACCATAGCAACCAATATTGCATGTACCTATCTCAGCTTATGAGAATCATAGAGACATGGGGTTGGATTATGTTATTGTTGCGGAATTGACAACATTTAAAAAAATAGGTATTAACGGTACCAACGCAAGCCAACATCGAAGTTTGCGTGCAAACTTTAAAATCTAGTTATGTTGGCTTGCTTGCAAAGCCAACATATTGATATTGCACTTAAACTTATTATTCTTCTTCTTCTTCTTCTTCTTCTCTTTTCCTACGTCAAAATTTTACGACGCTTCTCCTCCTAGCCCGTTCGAGCTACAGCCACGAAACTTTCCACGGCCGTCCAAGCTGTTCCCACTCGAGTTGCTATGTCTTTTCGAACCGATTTGACCAGCGGTTTCCGTGAAAATCGCGAATTTCGGCCCAAAAATCGCCCAAGTCATTCCCTATGGGAGCCCTAGAGTGGTGATGTCATCGCTCACTCTAACTTTGAGCAAGCTCAGTCTTGTTGCTACTTGCACTGTTTTCTCAACTAAAAATTAACCGTTACACACACATTTTGTACCTAAATGGTAGAGATTTTTGTCCTCTTTCAGTTGGTGCTGTTTTCATTTTTAAAACACACACGGCTTTTACTCCAGGTGGCCTAAACCACAAGGAGTGCACATAATTGCTCCATTCACCTCCATTCAAAAATTCTGGTGGATTCTGTTCAAAATCTCAATCGCAGGCTATTTATAACTCGCCATAAATCATTCAAACTTTATCACAGCTTCACAAAACTTACACCATTTTCTTCCTTAAAATCTTGTGATTCTAACAGTAAAGGAAATATTTTAATGTGTCTTGTCCTTCTTTCGTAATCCTTATTTGTTTGGAGGTATGGATTTCTCAGAAATGAGCAGTTGCACAGAATCAAATGAAGGCTTTTTCTAGCTCGCCATAATTTTTTTATTTCTAATCAAACCTTCACAAAATTTACAGCATTCTCTTCGTTAGGGTCTTCTGCTTCTGACAAAGAAAGAATCATTTGGATATGTCTTACGGTTCTTCTACAATCTTTATTTGTTTGAGGCATGAAAATTGGATTTTCTCCAGCAGATTTGCCATCATTTCAAAATCTGACAGTTGACACTGGCACATTTCAACAGCTGGCCCTTTGCAGCAGCTGCACTTGATTACTAATAAGTAGGTCAAAGGTGTCTCATAGACTTTCAATGGCCCATTGAAATGAATGGAGCATGAATCCCATAGATCCTAATGTAAAAGAGCTTCTGTAATTGATTGACACTGGAAAGTCATACTAGAAATAAAGAAGCAAATCACTTATCCAGCCAATCATTCCTTGTGATTTAACATAAAATAATTAAGCCACACCCACTTTTTTACAAAACTATCGATGTCAAATATCTTCTGAACGGAACACAGTAGAGACATGGGGGTTGCTTTATATTATTCTAAATGGAAAGTAGATTACAACATGATGTCACTGACTCCTCCATAGCAACCAGACTGGTTACCATAGCAACCAATATGGCATGTCTATCTCAGCTTAGGAAAATCATAGAGAGATGGGGGTTGCTGTATTTTACCCTATAGATATGGGGAGCAATATATTAGGTCAGCGACCCCTCCATAGCAACCAAACTGGCTACCATAGCAACCAATATGGCGCAGCTCTATCTCAGCTTTGGAAAGTCATAGAGACATGGGGGTTGATGTATTGACATGGGGAACAATGTGTTAGGTCACTGACCCCTCCATAGCAACCAGACTGGTTACCATAGCAACCATTTTTGCATGTACCTATCTCAGCTCAGGAAAATCATAGAGACATGGGGTTGCTGTAATTTACTCGTATTCATATGGGGAACAATATATTAGGTCAGCGACCCCTCCATAGCAACCACACTGTTACCATAGCAACCAATATGGCGTATCTCTATCTCAGCTTACGAAAGTCATAGAGACATGGGGTTGGTGTATTTTACTCGTGTTGACATGGGGAACAATATGTTAGGTCACTGACCCCTCCATAACAACCAGACTGGTTCCCATAGCAACCAATTTTGCATGTACCTATCTCAGCTTATGAGAATCATAGAGACATGAGAGTTGGATTATGTTATTGTTGCGGAATTGACAACATTTAAAAAAAAGGTATTAACGGTACCAACGCAAGCCAACATCGAAGTTTGCGTGCAAACTTTAAAATCTAGTTCTTCTTCTCTTTTCTTCTGACAAAAATTCTTAACACTACTCCTCCTAGCCCGTTCGAGCTACAGCCACGAAACTTTCAACACACCTCAAAGCTGTTATGTAGTTTGTTGCTATATCTCTTCGGACCGATTTGATCAGCGGTTTCCGTAAAAATCACGAATTTCGGCCCAAAAATCGCCCAAGTCATTCCCTATGGGAGCCCTAGAGTGGTGATGTCATCGCTCACTCTAACTTTGAGCAAGCTCAGTCTTGTTGCTACTTGCACTGTTTTCTCAACTAAAATTAACCTTTACACACACATTTTATACCTAAATGGTAGAGATTTTTGTCCTCTTTCAGTTGGTGCTGCTTTCATTTTTAAAAAACACACGGTTTTTACTCCAGGTGGCCTAAACCACAAGGAGTGCACTTAATTGCTCCATCCACCTCCATTCAAAAATTCTGGTGGATTCTGTTTAAAATCTCAGTCGCAGGCTATTTTTAACT
>SRMA01001087.1:0-13640 GCA_007224835.1 Danionella cerebrum
GGGGGGGCTGTATAGAGAACATAGAAAGGGAGCGCCAGAGAGGGACTCCCAGATCTGTACCCTAGTTCTGCGGGGAGCAGGCCGGAGCAAAGCCACCACACGGAACCTGGCAGCGCTGACTGCTCCGCTCAGTCAGATGCCGAAGGGGGGAGGATGAGAGAGCCGCCCCGAGGGGGATGGAACCTTGGGGATGAATCCGGGCCTGGGTCTGATGGTAACCAGAGAATCACCAGGGCCGAATTCCAGGCAGGATTCGTCGGCGGACAGTGCCTGGAGATCTCCCACCCTCTTAGTTGAGGCCAAGCAAGCAGGACTGCGGTCCTCAATGAGAGGACACGCAGCTCCGCAGAGTGCAAGGGCTCAACGGAGACTTCCGCAGCCCAGACAGGGCGACGGAGAGGTCCCAAGAGGGAATAGAGGGGGGTCTAGGGGGCCTAAGACGCCTAGCTCCCTTGAGAAATCTCACCGTCAGTTCGTGGCTGCCCACTGATTACCTTCGACCCGAAGGTGAAAGGCAGACATAGCGGCGGCATAGACCTTGAGGGACGAAGGGGACAGCCCTCGATCGAACCTCTCCTGGAGAAAGGTCAACACGACTCTGATGGGGCACGACCTGGGGTCTTCCTGACGGGAGGAACACCAATCGACGAACCGACCCCTTTTACCAGCGTAGCATGCTCGAGTAGAGGGTGCTGGCACGTGGTCTAAAGTTCTCACCACGGAGGGTGGTAGAGGCTCGGGGTCCACTGCGGAGGGCCCAGAGGTCTGGCCGCGGATGCCAGTATCCCCCCCCCCCCTGAGTCAGGAGGTCCGGACTTAGAGGGATCGGCCAGGGGGGGCTGTCACGAGTGCAGAAAGGTCCGGGAACCAAGCTCTGTTCGGCCAAAAAGGGGCGATCAGGAGCAGTTCTAGCTCGTCCTCCCTGACCTTGCACAATATCTGTGCCAGAAGGCTCACTAGGGGAAACGCATATAAGCGTTTGTTCCTGGGCCAGCAGTGTGCCAGCGCGTCTGTCCCGAGAGGAGCCAGGGACAGGGAATAGAAGAGTTGGCAATGGGTGTTCTGTCGGGAGGCAAACAGGTCTACCTGGGCCTCGCCGTAGATGTCCCATATCTGCTGAACAACCCAAGGATGGAGTCGCCATTCTCCCGCCCTGGGGTGGAACCTGGACAGCGAATCCGCGATCCGGTTGCACTCCCCGGGGATGTGACAGGCTCTGAGCGACAAAAGTCTGCTCTGACTCCAGAGGAGCAGTCGTTGGGCGAGGTAGTGCAGAGCACAGGAGCGCACACCGCCCTGGCGGTTGATGTACGCTACTACCACAGTGCTGTCTGTCCTGACCAGCACGTGTCGACCCCGGAGGAGCGGGCAGAAGCGCCGCAACGCCAGAATGACTGCAACTAGCTCGAGACGGTTTATTTGCCAGCGAGAGCGTCTTCCGGTCCAGGCACCGGACTCTCGGTGGGAACCGCACAACCGGTCTTGGAGGCATCGGTGGTGACCACCACACGGTTGGGGTGGCTCGAAAGAGGCACCCCAGACCTCAGAAAGCACTCCGTCTTCCAGACCTTCAGGTAAGAGAGCATGTCTGCCGTAGGCAGACGTAGCGCTCCCTGACGCCATGCCCAACTCGGAACTCGCGAGAGAAGCCATTGCTGCAGTGGTCGCATACGCAGGAGCCCGAGTCGAATGACTGGGGCTGCGGCTGCCATATGCCCCAGGAGCCTCTGAATTAACTTCAGTCTGACCACTGGTCGAGAGGACACCGCGAAGAGTGCGGTCAGCAAGGCCCTGGTGCGTTCTACCGATAATCGCGCCAGCATGCTCTCGGAGTTCAGCTCCATCCCGAGAAAAGAGATGACTCTCACGGGGGTGAGGTGGCTCTTTTCCCAGTTGACCTTCAGACCCAAACGGTTTAAGTGCGAAAGCACCCTGCCCTGGTGTCGGATCAACTGGTCTCTGGACAAGGCTATGAGAAGCCAGTCGTCCAGGTAATCCAGGATCCGAATGCCTGCCCGGCGGAGCGGGGCTAGCGCGGCCCTGACAACCTTCGTAAAGGTGCGAGGGGATAGGGCAAGACCGAAGGGTAGGACCTTGTAGTGGTAAGCATGGCCCTCGAAACAGAACCTTAGAAAGGGTCTGTGCCTCGGTACCACTTCTACCTGGAAGTACGCGTCCTTCAGGTCGATTGTTGCGAACCAATCTCCAGGACGGATGCATGGTAGAATGCAGTGGACCGTCAGCATCTTGAACCGGTACTTGGCCAGGTGCCGGTTTAGACGCCTCAAATCCAAGATTGGTCGCAGCCCGCCTGCTTTCTTTGGGACCCGCGTTCCATATCGGCTGGGGGTACCGGCTCGACCGCACCTTTTGTTAGAAGGGCGTCGATCTCCTCTCGCAGGAATGAGGCGCCTGTTCGGGGAACAGGAGTGTGAAGCACACCTCGAAACCTGGGGGCGGACACGAACTGAATCGTGTAGCCCTGCCGGATTGTCCGGACCACCCACTGTGAGACCCCGGGAAGCTTCCGCCAGGCTCCCAGGTAAGCTGACAGGGGTTGTGGTCGGGACGTGCCGATGGTCCCCATGGCGGGGCCGCCCGGAAGCGGACTTGTGGGCGGAATCACCAGGGAAGGACCCTGAGAGATGTTCAGATGAGGGCAGGGGTGCTGATTTTGTAGCACAAAGCGCAAAATCAGTGGCTGAACGTAAGTCCATTATGGACTGTTGGTCGCCACCACCCTGGTGCATGTCACGGAGGACCTTGGCCTGAAAGACCTGTAAGGTCGCCATGGCATGCAGCGATGCAGCAGCTTGACCCGCAGCCGAATAAGCCTTCGCCATCAGGGCAGACGAAACTTTTCCGGCTTTGGAGGGCACACTCGGACGAGATCGCCAAGCGGCAGCACTGCCGGGGCACAAGTGCACCGCGACAGCCTGCTCCACCTGGGGAATCGAGGAGTATCCCCTAGCTGCTGCACCATCCAGAGCGGTGAAGGGGGAGGAGCTAGAAGCCCTGGCAGACAGGGGAGCCTGCCAGAATTTTGTAAGCTCCTCGTGCACCTCCGGGAAGAAAGGGACCGCAGGAGCGCGGGGGACGGTGCCCCGGCGCTTACCCAGGAACCAGTCATCCAGCCGCGATGGCGCTGAGCTAGAGGGCGTAGGCACCTCAAGCCCAAATGCGGCCGCGGCTCTGGAGAGCACCGCGTGAGCATCGAGCTCCGGCTCGGCCGAGACCCCGGAGGGTGGCAGCGCTGAGCCGGAAGAACTCGAAGATCGCGCCCCTTCCGATGCTGCGATGGATAGCAGATCGTCATCAGGATCACACGAGGGGCTGGGTAACGCCGAAGCGCTCTCTGACTCATTCGCGGACCAGACGGGGAGCACGCTCGGCATTTGGGGGTGGTGCGAGGAGTCACCTGATACCGTTCGACCCAAAACATCCGGGGAGAATACAGCCGGCTCACTCCGATTCGTAGGAGCGCCAAGAGCCGAAGCTCTGGCGTCCTCTTCCTCGAAGAAAGACCTTCTATATCTCAGCGTGCGGCCCGGCAGAGCGTTGCAGTGCACACACTCTCGCCTCACAAACGCTGCGCAGGCGTGTTTGAAGCCCAAACACTCCACACAGCGCTCATGACCGTCTTTCGACGAGATAAATCCACCGCAGTTAGGAGTAATGCACGTTTTGCTCATCGTGTCATGAAAAACGGACAGGATTATGAGAAAACGGCTGAAACACTGGACAGGCTTGCCTGAGAAGATCTTCGAGGTGCTGGCGTTGGTGGCGTGCTATTCTGGGCTAGCAGAGGTCTACACCAAATATGCCGAGAGGTAAGCAACCTACTGATCTTTAAAGCGAGAGAAAAAGAGCGTCAAAGTTCAGGAGAGAGAGTCTCACTCAGTCAGCTCCGAAGGAAAATTGCATACTGAGGCTTAGGCACGCCCGGCTTTATACCCGGCTGATTGCTAATCAATCACCTACGCCTGCAAATTAATTTGCCCGTTGATATGTTCGTCAGTCGCTCTCACGGTGATTCGCTCCCATTCAGTCGGTCTAATCCTGACTAACGTCTCCGGGACCGACTGAAAGGGAACTGGAATATTCTGGAAGAATATCCTTATCTCTTCCTGCCTGGGAAGAAAAGGGGAGTCAAAGCAGTCCTCTTTCCCTTTCCGAGGCCATGTATAATAAAACCATTCATTCTCATTATAGTGAGATCTAACTTTACAAGCATAGGAAGTTAATTAAATTTCCCACAAGTCTTCGTTTAGTTCTCCGAGAGAGAATGAGAATCTTCCATCTGAATCAAAAACTAAGTCTGTCGGGGGGAAAAGTTTGAAGAGAATGTAGTTACTGCCATAAAGTAGGTCTTGATATTAGTGAGTGCTACAGTCTTATACGAAAGCACAAACAAAACATGACTGGTCAGTTGAAAACTGTGTCTTTTGCAGCCACTTCTCCTCCGGTTGATGCTGAGGAATGCTTTAAACCATTCGTATTTAATGGTGTTGTTTCTCTCACTGGTAAGGTTGAAGATCAACGTACTGTAAATATCTTACATGATACAGGAGGATCACAGTCTTTTTTATTAGCAGATGTGTCACCTTTATCTGCAGATTCGGCATGTGACACTAGTGCTGTCATTTAAAAAATTGAGATGGGTTTTGTGCCTGTTCCTTTGCACCGAGTTTGGCTTCATTCGTCTTTAGTGTCAGGATGTTTTGATGTAGCGGTCCGTTCTTCTTTTCCTATAAAGGGCGTGGAGTTCATTATGGAAAACGACATCGCCGGTGGGAAAGTTATGCCTGTGTTGCATGTTGTGGATGCACCACAGGTGATGTACCCTGACAAACTGGCACAACAGTTTCCTGAGGTGTTCGCAGTCTGTGCCATTTGAACTAGAGCACAGGTAAGAGCAGCTAGTCAAGATGATGAGATCGAATTGAGTGATACTGTGTTACTTGATGTCTTTGAGGAATGAAAGCTCCCTAATGAACAACATGACATGTCTAAGTCTACTAACTCTGAAGTTTTCTTTGTGCCAGAGATGGCTGCGTTTTTGCCAATATCACGCAAAGCACTTGTTCAGGCTCAAAGCAGTGATGGTACACTTGAAAAGTAAGAGTGCGAGTGCTGATTTCTTGTGGTTTCAAAATATTGTCAGACGTGGCAACTCACATTGTCTCTAGCGCATACCATCCTGAGTAACAGGGCACTCTAGAACGTTGGCATCAGACATTAAAATCAGTTTTGCGAAAATATTGTCTGGAGACTGAGAAAGAGTGGGATGAGAGAGTTCCACTCGTGCTTTTTGCATTGCGTGATGCGAAACAGGAGTCACTGGGTTTTAGCTAGGGCTGAACGATATTGGAAAAAAATTACATTGTGATATTTTTTTCCAAACAATATATATTGCGATATTGAGAGCCATCAATCCATTAATATATAAATATATTACATCATATTAGATTTGTCCAAAAGAAACCCTTATGTTTCTATACAAAAATTGGCAAAAGATAAAAATAAATTAATGAAGCAATATGTTGCATGAGCAGTTTTAAAAGCAAGATTATATAAAGTCAATATAATATCAAAAATGACACTATATATTGAAAACATTATTGTTTGGAATAAACCCTGTGTATAAAAACTTTTATCACATATAACTGTGATTGAAAAATTCACAAAACTCAGGGGCTCTCGATCACTGCAAAAAATGCACACGCAAAAATAAGAAAAAAAACAACAAAATAAGTAAATAAAGCTTAAATCAAGCAAAATTATCTGCCAATGGGGTGAGAAAATTTTACTTGGTAAGATGTCTTGAAACAAGAAAAAAAAAGTCTTCTTACATAGAAGGTTCTGACTGTCTTAAAACAAGAAAAATATAAGTAAATTTAGATAATTAAACTAGATTCAAGCAAGACATAGGTCTTAAAAACAACATAAAAATTGTCAAATCTAGCATTTTTATCTTTAGTTATCTTAAATACTCTTGGTAAGAATTTCTTGATATAAGAATATATTTAAACATTCTAAGTGTTTCAAGCTCATTCTAAGAAAATGTTTCAGTTTAATATAGGCATTCTAGTGCTAAAAATAAGCTGATAAGTGAAAAAAAGAAGAAGAGACAAAATCAATCAACCAGGTACAACAAATATACTCTTAACATTGCTTTATTATTGTAGGTGTAACAAAAATAACTGTCCAAAACTGCAATCAAATGCATCAAATTACATAAAAGTTCCAGAAACCAAGCTTGCATAAGACAGTACCATGCATAAGAAAAAAGAAAAGAAAAAGAAAAAGAAATTTTGTTCTGGTTTAGAATTAAAGCAACTGCTGTATGTTAGAACCTTAAAGTCCACATAAGAAGCTGAAAACAACTGCGGTTAACCGTAACTCGTAGAAGTATCATTTAGAACATTTCCACTACTCCCCAATGAACTTTTTCCACTCTGAAATAGCTTTTTTGTAGGACGAAGTTGCATCAAGGCCATGGATTGCATCTGAAATCACTTCTGTCTGAAGCACAGACAGGAGAGTTGCAACACATTTTGGGTAGATCAGATGAAACGCGTAATAGTATGCCATAATGTAGAGCACACCTTCATGGAGGTCTTCTTTTGGAAAAGTTGTAACAGGTGTTGTACCAATGGCCAGCATGCAGTTGTTCTCAGACACAATCAGAACAGGACAGGAGAGTGGTCTCCCCATGAGGAAGGTATCCGGGTTTTCTGTTGGCTAGAAACACAAAAATAAATGAGCATTTCATAACCACTCTTCCATCTTTGTTGTGAATGTATAAAGTTAATTTACATCTTACCTCAAGGATGTGCAGCATTGCTTCACTTGCTTGTCCCATCTTTTTTGGTGGAGCAACTGGTGAGGGGAACATCTCTGGAAGAGCCTTCATCATGGCTATGGAGTGTTGCACTAGTAAGGAGAACAAACAGTCATAATTTACTTGAATGTGATTAACATGTATTAACAGATCCACTTTGCACCTAATCTTTTTAAAATCAATTAAATGTCTTCATGTAGCAAACACAGGCACTTTACCTCCATCCAGGGTCAATGGTGGTTTCAAAACTTTTTTGTAAACACCATAAAATTGAGCTTTGCTGTAGAAATTCTCCCAACGGGCCTTTAATTTTGGGATGAATCTGGGGTTTCCTTTGTCAAGAATCCGGCCAAGTTCATCCATCACCTAAAATAATCCCACACACACACATTTGTAAAAACAATAGGAGTCAATAGGAGCTAAAATATATTATCAAATATATTACTTACATTATCTAGTTCTCTGAAACATGGATAAGCATGCAGTATTTTTGACGGTCTATCCTGATCCCTTAAAGTGTCTGAGTTGATGAAGGCTCTCCGAGAATCAAACTCAAGATCAAGTAGGTGAGCAACTGCCTCCTTATTAGGCTTTGGTCTTTTATAGATCTCTTGGAGAGTACGGTAATGTCTTGCCTGGCTTTGTTGACTATTCGTGTCAGAATGGTCTTTATTTCTTCTGTGGTCCTTCTGACCAATTGGTACATCTTTGTCAGCTGCTGCTCCTTGTCAAAAAAAACAAAAAAAAAAACAGTAAAAACCTTTTGATCCACAAACTTTTTAGAGTATATATATATATATATATATATATATATATATATATATATATATATATATATATATATATATATATATATATATATATATATATATAGTAAACCTACCAGCAGGGAATTCTGTGCTCTCTGATGGTGATGTGCTGCTCTCTCCAGTGTCCAACATGACAGTTGAAGCACTGCTGCTTTCTGCTGATTCTAATGTGCAAGTACTTGAATCACCATCATAGTCCTCAAAATCAAGGCGCCTTTTCTTTCTTCTTTGTGGTGTTGGGCCCTGTTTCTTCTTTGGAGTTTTTATATTGTTGAGTCTTTTCATTAATTGCTTGAAAACAGAATCCTGTTTAAATACAATACAAGGTTGTACATAAAGAAACATTCAAATTAATTTATAAGATGGTTCATTCATATCTCTCTCTCTCTGATTCATTTGTAAATGTTTGTAGACACACACACACTCTCTCTCTCTACCAGTCAAGTTTCAGAACAGTAGGATTTGTAATATCCTTTAAACAGATATATTAAACTGCCATTTATCTGATCCAAAAAACAGCAAAAGCAGTAAACAACTGCTTTCTATTATAATATATTTATTTATTTTCTGCAAAATTACTCCATTCACATAATCCTTCAGAAATCATTTTTATATGATGATTTGCAGTTCAAAAATAATTTTGTTGTTATTTATTTATTTATTTATTTATTATTATTATCCATATTTAAAACAGTCAACAAACATCAAAAATTTATCTGAAAATTAAAAACTTTTGTAAAATTACATACAATTAATAAGCTTGGAGTTAATATTTTTAGGTAAAGAAATTATAGCAACATTTATACATATATAGATACATTTATATGTATCTATTTATTTAGCATACACAGTTTTGCCATGTTTTGGATCAAATAAATTCAGGTTTGGGGAGTAGAGAATGAAAAAAAATTGAAAAGTGAAAGATCTTACTGACAGGGTGTGTGCGTATATATACATGTATACACGTGCACACACAAACAGACATATACACATAACAATCACAAGCTCCTAAACACTTACCGAACTACGTTTGCAGTTCACAGAGTCATCTCGAAGCATGGGATAATACTCAACCAGTCGCTTTGCCATTGCAAGGACATCATTTTTGGATGGGTACATATATTCAGTACTTGATGCTCTCATGATAGACACCATGTTGGTCACAGTGTTCCTCACTAGTCGACAACGAAGTTCTTTTGAAAGTCTGCAACCTCTTTCTTGCCCAATGCGTTGCAGATCAAAGTACTCTTTTCTAACATGTTCTAGTTCACTATCTGTGTAAAGAACATTCTCAGGGTTTGGCAACTGTAAGGTTCTTGGAGGATCCAATGTATTCTGACCACTGGGATGTTCAAAGGTGCTGCGCCTTGTTGTTTCTGGGATGTCAGCCGCTTGTGCTGGAGCTGTAGCCAGACTTCTGTCATCTTGCTCCTTGTTTTGAATGAGGCATTCCTTCTCCTGTCCCTGCTGAATTTAATTTATTACAATTAGGGTAAAAAACTCCAACTTCAAACTTGTTTATAGAACACTCAGGAATTAAACAAATAAAAAAGACTGCATCATTGAACCAATACAGGTTAGTCATTTAAAATGGGAGCTAATTAGGTTATTTACAATAGGAAACTATTTCTCAGATAACAACTAAATCATAAAGAGGCTTGTTTATTATGCAAACATTGCCGTGCAAAAACTATTGTAAAATGTATTACTTTTGAAAAATCCAGTTTTACCTCCTTGTCTTTATGAAACATCTCCCATATAGTTTTTCGTCGTAAAAAGTGTTCCGGTCCCGGGAAAAGATCGCGAATGTCATCACGTGACAATGTTGGTAACACTGCAGCACCGATGTTTGCAGCTAAGATGATTTAAAACACACACACATACACACACACACAATAAACAATCGTGCCATATAACAGTTTTTATACACGTAAGCGTATGCAGAAAATACAAAAGTTTTAGGCATATTAGAATTTACATATATGTTTTTACATATTTCAAATCAACGTGCCAAAAAGGTTTGCAATTGTAAACATATATTAGTGATGAACATGAAGCATTTTTAGTTTAGACCAAACATGCCAAAGACTTTTCTAAATGCACTTAACGTTAACTATTATATCCAAAACAACATATTTTTACATACCTAATTTAAGTGTAACATACCTTGTAAAGTGGACCGTGCTACTGAATCAAGCTGCTCCATGAATGCCATCTGAATGAACAATATAAATGTAAAAATACACACTTTCCCTTGGCCTATACATCATAATGCAGCAAAACGAAAGACAAAAACATAAAATAAACATATATTTTATATGTCTATCGCACAATTTGCACACCTCAATTGACTGCCGTTTGTCTTTCATGCAAGCCTCTGTGAAAGCTGAATCGTTTGATTAAAATAAAACTAATACAAATACAAACTTAAATACAAAATAATAGTTATAAATATACAAAATAAGTATACAAAATAATAGTTATAAGTTAAATGTTATTTGTCTTACGTATTTGTCTTACGTATCTGTCTTACCTCTCATGCGCTCGAAGTGGTGAAAACCGCGAAAAACTTGCGTGATTGACCGTTACCGTTGTACGTTGTAGTGACGTAAATTTAAAAAGAGGGGTCGATACCACTTCCTCCGTGGGGTTTTGCATAAAACCTGTTAAAATGATAACAATCATAGCATTTCAAATAAAAATTTAGTTTTATTTCTTAATATTTCATCTTAATACTACTTTACTGAAGCGATCTACAACTTAAAATAAAATCTATGCTGTACGATTTCACCTCCGCATTTTATGTACAATGGAATATTCCGTCAACTTGATTGGGCTAAAAGTTTTAATCACTTCCTTTCTTCTAATGGCTTTGACTGGCACAGACACGTACAGAAAATATGATTTGGCGTTGTGTAATTTGCTGCCTTTTTGTGGCATTGTCATTAAGAGCGTTGCTGAGTCACATAAACAATGTGCATAGTTCCAGCCCGGATTTTCGCGTGGTCTGTGGGATTGATGGTTGCTCTCAGGAGTACAGAGTGTATAATTCATTCTACTATCATGTCAAACGGAGTCATTATTCGCATTTTATCAGTCACAAGTCCAGGTCAAGTAGAAGCCAAAGGGCAAATAAAGCTAAAGGAAACGAAATACGTGCATCTACATCTGCAGATACTGGAATCAAATCGGCAGAGAGACACTTTGAGAATTTCTGTGTCCCAATACAACCAGAATGAATTCAACCAGGCACCTTGAACCTCGATGAAGCTTCTAACTACAGCTGCGTTCAAGCATCAGACATCGCCGCTCCCGCCAGGGCTGATGATGGCGCTGCGTTTACACCGTGGACTGAACCAGACGAAGAAAATATGCAAGTGAGTTGGTATATCTGTCTGTTTGTTGTCTTATAAAAAAGTATTGTTATCAAAAGACTGGTGTGTCAGCGTTTTTAGTAGCCTAATAATAAGCCTAATAGAGTGCAGCTGCAATGGTTCTAAATATAATATTTAATTTTAATTTATCCAAAGAATATAACCATTGCTTTTTAAAAGAACATACCTGCTGTGATCTCAGACATTGTTACTGTAACTGATGGGTGCACACTTTATTTCTGTCTTTCTTTACACACACACACACACACACTATATATATATATATATATATATATATATATATATATATATATATATATATATATATATTAATAATAACAAATTATTTATTTTATTCCATTTCCAGCAAGAAGAATGTGATGAGCCTGAGGTTGAGAAACTGAGAAAGCATGCTGCTGCCTTTGTATTGACATCAAGAGAGAAACACTGCCTTTTCCAGGTGAGAGTTAATCATGTGAAATTACAGTGCCCTATATTTCCTAACTATGCATGACTTTATTTAAGGTATTTTTTAATTTTTGCTTTTTCTTCAGCGGGCTGTCAGTGACATCATTTCTGGGGTGCAGCAGTATCAAGCTTCTCTGCTGGACTGTCTCCGTAACCAAGTTACAGATGCCATTCAGAGACAATTGGAAGTCACGGATGAACTGATGAGTGAAGTGCAGGACATTTTTAATAATTTTGAAGACCCTTTTGACACAGTTTCCACTTCTTATATGCAAGATGCAACACTGAAAAAGCAGTTCATGGTAGTTGAAGCAGAAGAAATTAAAATATATCAGACTGCATCTTTGAGGAAAAAGGGAGCCTCTCAAGCTCTAACAATAAGAACAAAATGTTTTTACTACATTTCTTTAGTCCAAAGTTTGGAACAACTACTTTCACACCCAATGCTTCTAGCAATGCTTGACAGTGAACCAAGGCAGAGCAAGGCTGGATTTTTCTATGACATTATTGATGGGGATATTTTCAAGTCACATCCACTGTTCTCTGAAAGACCCAATGCCCTGCAGCTTATCCTGTATACTGATGAGATAGACCTCTGCAATCCTTTGGGTTCTCGTGCCTCAAAAAACAAACTTCTAATGGTGTACTATACATTGGGAAATATAAATCCTAAACAAAGGTCTAAGTTAGCTGCCATCCGTCTGCTTGCTATTGCTAAATCAAGTGACATCTCTCAGTGTGGTGTAGATGTAATTTTGCAGAGAATACATGAAGATCTGAATTTGTTGTATTATGGTGTGAACATCAAAACTGCCAAGGGGGAGAGAACCGTATACGGTGCAGTTGTTTCTCTTTGTGGTGATACTCTGGCTCAGCATGAGTTAGCAGGCTTTAAAGAGGGAGTTGGATTTGCATTTAGAAAATGCAGACACTGTGAGTGTAATTTCGAAGACATGCAAGTTTACTTTGATTCTGAAAAATTTGTCAAACGATCTTTAGATACACATGTCAGACAATGTAATGAAATAGAGAGGGCTGCTACAGACTTTTTGAGAAACAGTTTGAAAACCACTTATGGAATTAATAGGAAAAGCAAACTAATTGAATTTCCTGCGTTTGATCTCATCAAGCAAACACCTCAGGATATTATGCATGTGATATTAGAGGGAGTGGCACCGCTGGAAATTAAAACTGTACTTAAACATCTTGTACTGTCAGGCAAACTTGACTTGGACACATTGAACAATGCTATTGCAGCATTCCCATACTCAACTAATGTCAGAGACAAACCTTGCCCTATAACAGTCTCTACGTTATCATCAAATGACAACAAACTGAAGCAATCATCCGGACAAATGCTTGTCCTTTTAAAGATCTTACCATTTCTGTTAGAAAGCTGTGAAAAAGATGAATACTTCCAAATCATAATTGAGTTAATTGAGATTGTTCAGATCTTATTTGCACCAGTTATTTCTTTTGCAACCATAGCAAAGCTTAAGTTGCTTATTGAGCAGCATTTAAGTAATATGAAACGGTTGTTTCCTAAGAACAATATAACACCAAAGCAACATTATTTGATACATATTCCTGAGCAGATAGAAGATCTGGGTCCAATGTTGAGACACATGTGTATGAGATTTGAATCTAAACACTGTTTTTTTAAACAGTGGTCTTCCAAGTTAAATTACAAGAATGTTTGCAAGTCTTTGGTTAAACACAATCAGATGTTTGAGAGTTGTCAAAATACCAGCCGTGATAATCACCCAATTTTCTCAAAAGATGTACTAGTTGGTCCTGCATCTGAGGTGGGAAATTTGCAGTATGTGCAGGATAAAATTAGAGATTTTTTGGGTGTCGAAAATGTGCATCATGTGATATCTGTAAAATGGCTTGAGCTATGTGGCAACAAGTACTTGTGCCAGAAGTCAGTGATCGTAACTCATGTAGTTGAAGGTGTTCCTGTATTTGGACTCATAAAAGACATATACATAGCAAATTCTTCATTGTATTGCTTTGAATGTCAGGTTTATAATACAGTGGGCTTCAGTCATGATTTTGTATCTTACGAAATTGAAGTTCCAAACCTTGCTCAAGCCACTGAGATTGTGGACGCCAATAAAATTGTGGATTATACATCATACTATG